>MU616634.1:0-72302 GCA_025201705.1 Dissophora ornata
AAAAAAAAAAAAAAACTATTTTCTCTCCCTCTCCTCTTCTCTCCGTCTCCACTTTCTGTTTCTCGTGCATGTCCCCTTGACCAGACCAGGCACTGCCCAGTGGCGACTCTTTGGTAACAGACAACACCATTTAACCATTATGCCTGTACCTGAACTGGTGCAGCCGAGCCATGGATGCCTATGGAATAACTGGGGCCAGAGATCGTGTGTGTTAAGAGAACGACTATCTTTGAGGAATAGATAATAACACTCTGTATTTGATCGACCATCTCTGGTAGAAGTGACGAGGCAGCACTCTGGTTAACTTCCTTACCACGTTTTCCCTGCGCGGACAAGAACAAAACATATTCTCGTTTGAGGTGAGCTACTCGTTTTATTCAGCGTTCTTCATACCGGTATATAAGCAGGCATCTGTAAATGACCATTAGTCTCTCTTGCTTGACAATAGGCACTTCACGCTTTTAAGGCCAAAGAAGCAAAGCAATCTCACAGCCATCAACACGACTGCAGCCTCCCAGATAAATCATATATTTTACTGCATCCCCGTCGCCTTACATCAATATCCATCAATTGTAAGTGCATTCGATGGATGCTCTGGCAAGTTCATTGCTCAACAACAAAGTGGCTAACATTGACATCAAAATCCACAAAACAGTCAGGATCCAAGGGACAAGGAGACAAAGAAAAACAAATCAAAGGGACCCCCCCTCCATACAATCAAATCGATATGCTCAGCAGTCCGTTTTCATCATGGAGAAGTGTCCTCTCACCGCAAGAGGCGCTGGATATTGCTAGCGGTCATTTGGAGAATGCGCTAAAAGCAAAGATCCCCAAAATGGCTCTGACATATTGTGATGATGCGAAAGCGGCATTATCTCGCATAAGAAAATCCGTGAGAAAGAATCTCATGTCTTCCTCGCAGATGGAGGATTGAGCTCTATGCAATGGGATTTCAGCAACGTATTTTGGACTCGGCGAGCTGTTAGGCAACTTAGGACATCGTGACAAAGCGCAGGACTTTTATGCCTATGCAGAAAAATGGGGGTGAGTTATCCATGACGGTGTTGTTGCTGGATATCAACCCCACATATCTGACCATTCTACGATGCCGCATAATCAACATACTACAGGGGGCATATTCAATCGCCAGGTCAATCATCCTCAGTAGACCCGACTGTAGACCCCGCTGTTGATCCTTTTGCCATTCACAAGTTGGCCCAAGCTCAACACCCCACCACTCCTCCTCCTCTGATCCAGAGCAGCCCAGGTCGCGACATTGCATCAATCCCTCCGCATATTTTCGCAAAAGACATGCATCAACCTCCTGACATAAACAAATTGCCAAGAGTGGAGGAGCGACTCGAGAGCATATCCCAGCTTGTTCACTGTCTTCACCTTTTGAAATCTTCCCAGTCGACTGAAGACTCACTCGATCAGGCCGAACACAGCTGGCTAATTGCCAGAGAACATGATTCAGACGAGCAGGAAAGACTAAAGATGCTGGCGACCAACTTACTTCGAGAATTCGCTCGTGAGGAACTCAAGGATGCAAAAGCTGTCGCCGATGTAGTGTGCCTGGTGCCGATTCTCGCGAAAGACGATCTTCAACAGTTACTCCAGCAGTTTTTCCATGGTATTGAGCAATCCAAATTGCTGGACTTTAATCTACTCGAAGGACTGGCACAGTTGGTACAAGGCACCGTCCCAGGTCATCTTAATGCCGACAACCTGGTCAAGGTACTGGAGCTCATCAGCACACGCTTAAAAGACACCCACCAGCAATCGCCAGATTATATCTATCAATTGACGCTCACGGTGTCGCACGTGTTGGATGCGATGGCCGATAGCAAGGTCAATGGCCTGGACCGCGAACAGCTCCATGCGCCTCTCGCAGCCTATTTGCATGGCCTTGAAGGTAACAATGACCCGTGCTTGGTCTATCAAGCCGCCTATGCTTCTCAAGCCTTACTGTACGTCCCGGATGATGAAACGCCATGGCAGGCCACGGTGCGGCGCACAGGAAAAGTAGTCAAGGGGGTCTCAGGGCTGGTGAGCGCAGTAAAAGGTCTGGATCTCAATCAGTTTGTGGAAGGATTGAGCCATATCCAAGAAGGACTATCTGGAGCATCAGAGATCTTCACAATTGCCAAAAGTGCTTATGAAGACGTCAGCGCACTGGCCGAGAGTGGACACCAATTTCTGGGCTGTCTTAAAGAAGGTTTTAGCTTCAATCGCAAGCGTGCCTGGTATCCGGCATTACGTGGTGCAGATATCTTGCTTCGAAATGGCCAGCTCAGAGAGTTCAGAAGGCTGGTCTGTGAAGCGCCCTGCCGACGTGACCTTGCCTTTCAATGGGGAATATGCCAACGACTTGGAGAGCTCGCAGCCAATCCGGAGTGTGATTACGACTCGCGAACAAGCGCCATTGCGTTTCTAGGAGAGATGTATCAAAATGACACAGTCTGGGGGCCACAAGCCAGTATTAAGCAGTGGATCCTTGATATCCTTATGCAACTTGCAGCTCAATCTGGCTGTGCTCTTCAAGGTATGAAAGGAAAAGGGTGATACAATCGTGTTGTCGGTGGTCATTGGTATTTTCACAGGAGCTAATCGCATGTAACCAACATTTGAATGCTATAGCTGCCGAAACACTACTACAAGAGTTGGAAAATGACAGTAATGCCAAGAAATAAGAGCTTTATCGATCTTGCCGAAAGGAGGGTCCAGGTCCACATCCATTGGAGGTCCCATTGCCTCTTCAATTGTCTTCATCCTTGCTCGATCGCGTTCAGAACAAACTAGACGTTGATAGCAGTTTGCGGCAGCTGAAAGAGCGACGGCTAAAAGACAGAAGCAAATCCGCGTATATTTCTCCGCAAGCGAAGGCTAGCCTACAAGCCCATAATGACTCGTTGTTTTCATTGATGGATAAAGTCAAAGAGTTTCTGGACAGCGATCAAAAGGTATTTTTGCTGCTCGGCGACTCTGGTGCAGGAAAATCTACCTTTAACCAACATCTCGAATGCGACCTGTGGAACAACTACAAGAACAAGGAGAACCGAATTCCACTGTTTATCACCTTGGCAGCAATTCCAAATCCTGAAGACGAACTTATTGCCAAGCAACTAAAGAAGGAGGGATTCACCGAACGTCAAATCCAAGAGCTGAAGGGATATCGCGAGTTCATCTTGATTTGCGACGGCTACGACGAGAGTCAGCAGACGCACAACCTGTACAAAAGTAACCGACTGAATCAACGAGGAGAGTGGCGCGCACAAATGGTGGTCAGTTGCCGCAGCGAGTATCTTGGTGTCGATTATCGGGACCAATTCCAACCGGTAGACCGTAATCACCAAGCGGACTCGGCATTATTTCAACAGGCGGTCATTACTCCATTCTCGAAGTACCAGATTGAGGACTATGTCAACCAATTCGTGTCCGTAGAAGGCTCGCTCTGGCAGGCTGCTGATTACATGCAGGCGCTTGATCAGATCTCTGGCCTGAAAGATCTGGTGACAAATCCGTTCCTGCTCACTCTATCTTTGGAGGTTTTGCCGCGCATGGTGGATACAACGCAAAATCTATCAGCGGCCCGGGTCACGAGAGTTGCACTATATGACCAATTTGTAGAGCAGTGGTTAGAGCGCGGCAAAAAACGACTAGTTGAAAAAGTGAGCGACAGAGAGAGGAAGTGGTTCAAGAAGCTATCCGACGAAGGATTCACACAGAGAGGCATTATGTTCTTGAAACAATTGGCAACGGCGATCTACGATAATCAAGCAGGGAGTTCAGTTGTCGAGTATTCATCTTTTCATGATCAATATTCGTGGAAAGAGGCATTCTTCGGTCAAGAGGACGAAAAACTTTTGCTTGAGGCTTGTCCTCTGAGTCGCAACGACAACCAGTAACGGTTTCTCCATCGATCACTTCTTGAATACAGTTTGGCGCGCGCAGTATTTGAACCGCAGGAGGGGCTGAACGATGCGCAGAAGGCCATGGGGTCGACGGCAATCTCATCACGTCGAGGGAGTATGAGTTCCGCGTACAGTTTCGAGAGTCAGGAAGCTTTGGAGGAGGCGGTAATAGCGGTAGAGCAGCCGGTGCTCGATTCGCCCTTAGGACGGAAGAACTTTGTAAACGAGCCATCGATTCTACGATTCTTGGTGGAGCGCGTGCATCAAGAACCTCTGTTCAAGAGACAGCTATTAGCAGTCATTGAGCGATCGAAAACAGAACGGAAGAGTCTCGAGACTGTGCGCAGGGCAGCAGCAAATGCAATCACGATATTGGTCAGAGCAGGAGTGCAGTTTAATGGAGCGGATTTGCAAGGGATCCAAATTCCAGGAGCAGATTTGAGTCACGGAGTATTCGACTCTGCACAATTTCAAGGGGCTGATATGAGAAAGGTGACTCTTCGCAGTGCTTGGCTGTGCAGAGCTAATTTGAGCAATACGCAGATGGCAGGGGTGCAATTTGGCGAGTTGCCATTTCTTCAACAGGAGAGCTCGGTGATGTCCTGTATTTATTCGCCGGATGGGAAAACATTCAGCGTCGGTCTTGGCAATGGCTCCGTCAGCGTCTATGAAACATCGAACTGGGAAAGAACAAAGACATTAAACGGTCATACTGGTGAGATTCTGAGCATCGCATATTCGCCAAAAGGTGACCAGATTGCATCTGGCAGTCGGGACAAGACGATGCGGCTGTGGGACATCAAAACCGGAGAATGCCGCCACACCTTGAGTGGCCTTAGTGACTGGATTCAGAGCATTGTGTATTCACCAAAAGGTTATCAAATTGCATCTGTCTGTGATGATAAGACAGTGCAGCCGTTGAACACCGAAACCGGGGATTGCCACCACACCTTGAGCGGCCATCACGACCTGGTTATAAGCATCGCGTATTCACAGAAAGGTGATCGGATTGCGTCTGGCAGTGAGGACAAGACAGTGCGACTCTGGGACGCTGAAACCGGAGAATGCCATCATACCTTGAGCGGCCATACTGATGGGGTTCGTTGCATCTTGTATTCGCCACAAGGTAATCAGATTGCGACCGGCAGTAAGGACAGCACAGTGCGGCTGTGGGATGTTGAAACCGGAGAATGCCGTCACACCTTGAGCGGCCATCACAGCCAAGTCATGAGCATCGCGTATTCGCCAAAAGGCGATCAGATTGCATCTGGAAGTTCAGACATGACAATACGGCTGTGGGATGTTGAAACCGGTTATTGCCGCGACACCTTGTGCGGCCATAGTGGTGGGGTTCGTTGCATCGCGTATTCACCAAAAGGTGATCGGATTGCGACTGGCAGTTTGGATTTCACAGTGCGGCTGTGGGATATTGAAACTGGAGATTACCGATGTGTCTGGAGCGGTCATAGCGAAGGCGTTCAGAGTATTGCGTATGCGCCAAAAGGTGGTAGGATTGCGTCTTGCAGTAATGACAAGACAGTGCGGTTGTGGGACGTTGAGGCCGGAGATTGTCGCCTCATCTTGAGCGGCCATAGTGACTGGGTTCAGAGCATCGCATATTCGCCGATAGGCCATCAGATCGCATCTGGCAGTAAGGATACGACAGTTCGGCTGTGGGATGCCGAAACCGGGGATTGCCGGCACACCTTAAAAGGCCATATCGATAGGGTAAATATCATCGCGTATTCGCCAAAAGGTGGCCAGATTGCGTCAGGAAGTTCAGACAACACAGTGCGACTGTGGGATGTTGAAACTGGAGATTGCCGCCACACTCTGGACGGCCATGGCAGCTGGGTTCTGTGTATTGCTTATTCGCCAAAAGGTGATCAGATTGCGTCTGGAAGTTTCGACAAAACAGTACGGTTGTGGGACGTTGATACAGGAAATTGCCGCCATATCTTGAGCGGCCATACATATGCTGTTTCAAGCATAGCATATTCACCAAAAGGCGATCAAATTGGATCTGGTAGTTGGGACGACACAGTGCGGCTGTGGGACGTTGAAACCGGAGAATGCCGCCACACCTTGAGCGGCCATGGCGCCACTGTCGAGCGCATCGCGTATTCGCCAAAAGGTGATCAGATTGCGTCTGGCAGTTTGGACAAGATACGGCTGTGGGATGTTAAAACAGGACAATGCCGCCATACCTTGAGCGGGCATAATGGCAGGGTTCGTTGCATCGTGTATTTACCAGAAGGCGATCAGATCGCGTCTGGCAGCGATGACATGACTGTGCGATTGTGGGATGCTGCATCTGGTGAATGTAGGGTCGTGATCCAAAATTACGATACGGTCAACTGCATCGCCTGGGAAGTAACTTTGAGCGGCGGTTGCTTGGTGGTTGGTTGTGAGGATGGATCAGTCTTGCAGTGGTGGGTAATAGAAAAGGGGAGTGAATGCTGCGTACGCTTGCGCTGGAGGTCTCCACTAGAAGCGCTTATGTTGGTGGATACATCTACACAAGATGCGCGAGGACTGAGTCGACTGAATATGCAGCTCTTAAAGCAGCGTGGGGCCGTGTGTGAGTTGACTCCTCTGTAGCGCTTCAACATACAGAAATGATAGCTTGTGTGGACTCTCTGTGAAATGGCGGGGAACAGCGCCTTATTTATACATCAAGAGTCTCGAACTCTCATTACCCTTGTGCACTTCCTGCTCGATATCTCTCCCAATGCGACAATTCGACACAAAGTCTGCTTTTAATAAAACTGATTAGATGCTTTGCAGAGCTATTATCTACTTTGCAAGACCAAGATCCTTGGCGATCATGGCAGCAGCGATGGGGTGATAGAAGGACTTGTGCTTCACAAATGTCTCTCTTGCCAAGTCGGCACCATCTTTAGCCTTGTATAGAGATCTAGGATTATATTCAGCAGCACAGCATTTTTTTTTAAGAGTTAGTTATTTTCCAACGGCCAATCTAACCATTACGCATTCTTCATATGAAAGAATACGACGGAGGAAATATTAAAACACAAAACCAAAAAACAAAAGACTCACCGAAGAAGTGGTCTGCACATTTTCATCCTTCCCATCGACGACGCGAACGCGACGACTTCCGGATAAATTTTCTCGTAATCAGCCTTGAGGCACAGCAACTGCCAGCGCAACCGAATCTCCGAGTTGCGAACATTCGTCAACTGGTACAACTCGTCCATCAGATCCAAATGTCCATGGGGCAAAGGCTCCAACTCCGAGACCTTTTCCAAAAAGACGACACTCTGCGTCGAGGAAAATTCGGCAATGTCTGTGGTCGAGAAACCGGCGGGGTGGGCTTCATGACGAGAAACATTCCATTTCTGGCAGAGACAGGTGCATGCCTTTGCGAGAGTATCATCGAACTTGTTGTCGACCGGGGGCTAGAGAAACAACCGGTTTATATTAGTATGTAAACGATTTCGTGCACACCAAACGCACCACGTGCGAGGCCGGAATCAAAACGGTAGAAGGGCTCCCATTTACCATGCCAGTGCCAGCGAGCCAAGCTTCCCAATCAACCTTGTTAAGGAGGTCAACCTTCTCCTGTCCAAAGGTCTTTTCCATGAACGAGTACAAAAAGGCTTTCCAATCGTCCGTGTTGATCGAGCGACCGGCAAACTGTTGAACATGAGCTCTGAGATAGGGCTCAAACACCTCGGCGCCACCCAGGTGCTTCTCCAGATAGTAAAGCAAGTTGAACCCCTTCTCTGTGAAGTTCAGCGAAGATAGGTGGATGTTGTGTCAGTCGCTAGTTAACCATCAGGTCATCAAACGCACCCGAATAAACATCAAATGCTCACGTACCATAGGGAACTCGCGAGAAGGCATCATCTGGATCCTCTTCACGAAGGCAGGGGCGGAGAGCAGTGAATGGATGTTCCTTTCCGTAGAGATCAACACTCTCCTGCAAGGCCTTATGACCGAGGATGGCGCTAAAATCACTGTGCTCTTTGCCTTTCATACGACCCAAGATCTTGCGTTCCACGAACACCGTGAATCCCTCGTTCAGCCTAACAATATGAATCACAATAGTCAGATCAGTCGCTCCTCTAAAATCGATGGAGTTCCTCACGGGAGCATGAGAAATTTGAGGTTACCAAAAGTGCTCCCAGTTCTCAGTCGTGACGAGATTGCCCATCCAGCTGTGCGCAATTTCATGTGCCACCACATCCACCAACGATCGGTCACCTGCTAGTAGCGACGGTGTCACAAAGGTCAAACAAGGGTTTTCCATGCCACCATATGGGAACGAAGCTGGCAACACCAGCAAATCATAACGACCCCAATCATAAGGCGTCAATAGCTCCTCTCCTGTGCGGATAAAATTCTCCGTGTCCACAAACTCCCAAGCCGCGGCCTCCATCACCTCGGGTTCTGTCCAGACGGTCGAACGCGGCCCGATTTCACGGCCCTCCAGATTTCCGACGGCGAGCGCGATCAAGTAAGAGGGAATACGCTGTCGCTGCTCGAACTTGAACGTCGTCATTGAACCATTCTCGTGCTTGACTTCACCCTTGGGGACTGCAGACATGACTGCACGAAGAGGCGTAGTGATGTCAGCACTGTACGTCAATTTGATGGAGGGACTGTCCTGGCACGGCAAGAGCGAACGGGCATGGATGGCCTGGCATTGTGTGAAGAGGTAGGGGTGTTTCTTGCCAGCAGTCTGGCTAGGTTCGAGCCATTGGCAGGCAGTGCAGTCCTGAGTGGTGGCGTACTCGACACTGATCTTGGTCTTTTCGCCCTTGGCGAGAGGTTTTGGGAGATGGATAGTCAAAGCCGAGCCGTACTTTTCGTGGCAGCTCTCCAGGTTGAACTAGAGACAAGAGTATAATGTGATTCTAAGAGTTTAGCAAATGATAAAATACATGAAGCCGCTGTTGGGCGATGGGTGCACAAGGCTAACTGAAAACGTCGAAGTCATTACAGTGAGGGCCTGTCCAGCTGCGGAGGCGGAGCGGATGTCAATATAGCTGGTATCGAGCACGACGTTGGAGACGCTATCAGCGATGGCCTCGACCTCGAGCTCAGCAGAGCCGGTCAAGGTCTTGGCTCCAAAGTCGACGATAAGTGCGAGGTGGATATGGTTGGTCTTGACCTCGTCGAGGTTCGACTGCGAGGTCGGATCGTAAGGCATGATGGAGTGTTGTAAATGAGCGTATAATGAAGAAAAAAGAGATTCAGAGATTAACCAAAAAGATGGCGAGTAAAAGTGCGCTTGGGAACAAAGTCGTGTTCGGCCAATTGAAGCACTGCGAAGGTTTACCCGTGAGAAAAATGGAAAACTAACTTTTTTATTTCTTTTGCTTTCATTTTTAGCAAACCGCTCACTTCCAAGCCTTCACCTCACCAAACTTTAACTCAGATCCATGGCCTCGGTCTTAAAGTTGCTCGAATACAGATCGTCGCGGCTTTCACTCTCAGCGATATACTGGTTCAAGTCGTACGCATTGGGTCCCATCCTCACTTCATGTAGGAGCTGTGCAAACTTCGGTGTCAACGCAGGATCTGCAAGCCTCGACAGGAAGGCGATTGCCCGGAGTGCTGATCGGACCAGCTCCTGGTTCTTCTCCAACTCCTGCTTTACCGCCGTGGGCTTTAGTTTGAATGTGAGCGTTGCGTGCAATGGCTCGACCATGTCATCTAGCCCTATCATGCATTAGGGTTCATATACATGAACGTGTTAGTGAACAGGGGAACAAGGAAGCGCAGATGTGATTGTACATTTACACAATTCACCCTTTGAGACTTACTCTGAGCAACGGCTGTTGGCGAGACAATCGACAGACGGACGAGTGTCAAGTGACACAGCATCTTGATGTCGGGTTGGTCAACGAGACCAACAAGGATGCGGTCAATGAACGCAAAAATCTCAACCTTGTCCCTGCACTTCTCCAGCAACGTGTACATGCACTCGAACGCAGATTTGCGGATTTCAAGACCATCATCAACTCGGTGCTTGAAAGGTCCCATCTCAACAATGTGAATCAATTCTTCGACAACATTTGTCTCCTGGTACAGCAAAGGCAATAGTTGGCTAAGAACATCGCGGATCAGGTACGGCTTGTTGTGTGCAGCCGAGTCCAAAGTAGTGAGCGACAGACGGCGGACACTCAGATCTTGGTCCTTCATCAACGACAGGAACTCGACAATCAGAGGACGAAGAAGTTCGTCGTAGCTGCGAGTGTTGTCTGTGAACGTGTACTTGAATGCAGACACGACAGTTCCACGAATCTGAGGTGACTCTGAGCGGAGACGGGCCTGGAGCTCCGGAAGGAACTTGTAAGGGTTGGTCAGAGTGAGCTTTCCGAGACACTCAGCAACGACATTGCGTGTGCCCTCCTCCTGACTCTCGCAGTTGTCAAACAGCAGAATCCAGATCTCAGAGGCATGGGTCTCCAAGTCTTGACCGCCTTGTTTCTGAGTGTAGCGGGTGATGACCTCCTTGAGTGCGTGTAGGAGAAGGTACCGCTTCTTGGGATCCTTCTGAATCTCCTGAATAATAATCGGAACGTAAAAATTCACATTACCGGCACTAACGTTACCGATGGCAAATGCGGCAGCGGAACGGACCTCCTCCGAGTGCACATTAAACATAGCCAAGATCGAAGTATGAAGGGTAGCGTGTCCGTTCAGGGAAATACGACGACCGATCTCTCCCAAAGTGATCAGGGACAGATACTTGAGCGAATCAGAGGTACGGGGGTCCTCGATCTTGCGCAAGAATTCGGCGACAGTTACATCCATGTTCTTATCAGAGTTTAAGCAAAGAATAGCGATACACTGTGCAATCGTCGAGAACGCCTGCTTGGAAAGAGCAAGCTGACCCTCGGGAGTGGGAACAGTTACAGGCTCGACAAGGCCACTGACCAACGTCGAGAACTCCTTGTCGTTGGTGCGCACGAGAGCTGCAAATAAGGCCAAGAGACTATCCAGCGCCTGTCCCTGAATCAGCGGAGATCGAACCAGTTTAAGAACCAATGGTAGGATCTCCTGCTTAACGATGTTGATGCTCGATGGGTTGGCGTGCAAGATGGTAACGACAGAGGTCAATCCAAGGGGCAAAAGATGGAGATCTTCGTCCGTGATCAAGGGCTTCAGTTCGTTGAGCAGTTCGTCATATGTTTGAACTGGCAGCACCTTCCCAAAGCGGCGAATGGCGACATCTAAAAAGTGGAGGCTGGCAACCTTGAGAGGTCTGCTGCTCTTTCTCAAGAGCGAGGCAACTTCGGGAATGGCCTGCAAGATAGAGTCTTTAATGTCAACATCAGCGCAGACTGGGCTTTCGACAATCTGCGACAAGGTCTTGACAGCCATCAAGCGTGTAAGCTCATTCTGGAGTTTCTCCAGTAGGAGGGGCAGGCAGGCCGTCAGCTCCTGCTTAAGCTCATCGCCGACACGCGACAACAGCACGCCCAGGCAAAGAATGCTGCGCTCCTTAACTTCCTGATCTGCATCGGCCGTGGAGACACGTTGCAAGATAACCTTGTAGATTTCGAGCACGTATGGCTTCGCTGCGGGGTCCAAGGCGCTGAAAGAATACTTTTGGGCATCTTCGTCAAAGTCCATGTGGCGAACGACCTTGATGAGCTCCATACAGCAAACTAACGCCTCTGATGAGATCTTATAGAATTTGTCCTGGATCGCAGAGATGACAGCAGGGCAGAGCTGGCTAAGATGTTTTTGGAACACTTCAGGGGCATGCGTACGGAAAAGGCTGCGCAGGAACCCAAGGGCTTCGATCTTCAAATTAGAGTTGGTGCCCAAGTGGTGGTGATCAGTATGGGAGGCTGTTGAGAGCGACTGTTGAATCGAAGGTACAAAGAGCATGTAATTGTTCTCCAAACCGCCCTTTAAGACGGTGACCAGCTCTTTAAGAAGAATGTATCCAGAAACACGAGTCTGTACAGACTTTGAGGCCATTTGCTTGGCCAAGTTCTTTGTCAAACGTGGCACCTGACCACGAAGAAGCGCCTTGGGGCTGGGGCATTAAAAAAGGATAAAAACGTTAGTGAATATAGTGTAATACGAAAAGAGACGACTATTGTAATTCAAGAATGCATGCTATACCTTTGGTCGGTTTCGATGGGTGTTCCAGGACGGCTTCCCTTGCGCTTTTTTGTGAGGCTCTCGAGGCTAGCGTCGATCTCATACTCTGCCCCGCCGTAGGTGTTGGTCTGGCGAAGCAATGTGATGAACGTCTGGAGAATCTCAATACGAACAGTCTCCTCGCGCTCCTTGAAGCGACTGATCAATGAGGGTGCAATGGTGGCGTAGAGCTGTCCAAGCAAATCTTGGCGGGTACCGATAATTGCAGACAGCAGCTTGGCAGACGTGCGACGGACTTTCCAAGACATGTCATCGTCGTCCGAGTAGTCGCTAACATTGTTCAATAATCGAAGCGTTAGTCGTCATGGTCGACCGTGAGACGTGTACCGAGGTATAGTAACAGCGTAGACATACCCGTCATCTTCATCATCTTCATCATCCTCATTGTCGCTGTCCATGTTCTCGTCTTCATCGTCTTCATTATCGTCGCCATCATCATAGTTGGGATCATAGCGAAGGAACTTCAAGCTGAGATCAATGATGGTATCAATGTAGGGGGTGATCTCAGTAGGGCATCGGAGAACAAAAGCCTCCAGCGCCTGAAGTGCGTTCTCACGCAATTCATCGTCGTCCAACTCCGTATATTTAATCACTGAGGGTGTGATGCTTGACAAGAATTTGCCGAACCGTGGGGCATTCGATCGACTGTTACAAAATTAACAAAATATTGTGTAAACCGGGGGCGCAGCACACAAACAAGGTTCAAGCAGTGGTGATGCATATACGATGGCAGTGCTCGTACCTGATTGTTCCAGTGACTTGAATATACGTTCGAAGGCGGTCGGGCGAGTTCTTGAAAGTCTCCAATCCGTGGAGAATTTTTTTCAGGAGGTCCTCAAAGATGTCGTCAGGTACGTGGGCGACCAGATGTCCAATAGCGAAGGTAGCTCTCTTGCGCAATGCGGGGCGTGAATGACCCAAGAGGGTGAAGAGTGTGTTGGCAGTCTGTTTCTGGAGGTTTGTGGTGGCAAGGATGTTCCCGAATCTGAGAAGCACCTCGCCCAAGATGTCCAGTGCATCCATTTGGGCATCGTAGCTGGAGTTGGACTATCAGATGAACAAGTTGACGTTGTCTAAAAGATTAGTGCGGTATTCGAGGGCAGTGGTAGATGACCCTGGACATTCCTGCTAGCACACGTACGCTCTCAAGCTGAGCCAGTAGCCGGGGCACGAGACGCTTGCAAACATTGACAGCAACGACCGAGTTGACAGGCACTTGGACGATCACAGTCTTCAGTCCAATGCTTGCAATCTCCCGCAGGTCCTCCTTGTCCTGGGACACATAGGCGCACAGAAGATCGACAATTTGCTGTAACTGAGCTTCCTGAACTTTTTTTACAAGAGACCCAAGGCTATTTTGAAAAAAGCGCGAAAGAGAGCGTGAGCAAAGCGCGTGTTCGAAGGAGATAGAGTGTTGAATTTTGCAATAATCGCGTGGGACTTCACGCAGTACACGTAATGGTAGCTCCGCATACCATTTCACAGCCTGGTTTTGGACTTCACCGTTCTTGTCCTTCATCAAGGTGAGAACCTTATCGACGACCCTCTTCTCTGTTGTCTCTTCGAGGTGAAAGGTGGTGCTTTGAAGCTCTGTAATGAGATCGTTTAGGGCCATGAAGCGGAAGTCCGTGTCGTCGGAGCCCATCTAAGTTGCAACATGTTGACGCGAGTGAGTGAGTGATTGAGCGTATGAGAAAAGCGCAGAAATGGCAGAAGAATAGAGCATGCATTCCCCCGCCGCCGTGTGAATGTGGAAATGCAACGATACCTTCTCCAGCAACGACGAGACCAAGTACATTGTATTTGCGGCCATGGCGGAGAACTGACTACGAGGGGAGGAATAGGTGTGGGGGGGAAATGTGGATTGCGAGAGAACAAAGAAGAGAAATAGAATGACGGCAAGAAGTAGGTGACGTCTTCCGGCGTCGCGTGTGCTGCGTGCACTCGCCTCTTTCGCCGCACTGACGCGTTGACACTCCAAGAGAAAGGAGAGCCGGACGTGTGGAATCGGTCTTTGCTGATCTGATCCCCAGCCCTTCCACATTTATGCATTTATGCATTCAATCCTTCGCCTTTTTCCAACAAAACCTGCATCTGCCACGTCTTGGCTGCTGCTCGGCCCTCCCCTTTCTTTTTCTTTTCAACTCCACTGCCCTTCAACTCCGCCCAAGTCCCCAACTGACAGACAGCACTGACCCTCTCCCCGTCTCCACAAAGACACCTCGCCGAGTCTTGCCCTGTTCCTTTTTCAGTAACGACACCAACCACCGACTGCGAAACCGACATGGCTCCGGCTGACAGCGAAGCCTGGGGCAACCCCGGCACCGACACCTGGGGAGTGCCAGGAACCGACACCTGGAGAGAACCAAACACTTGGGGAGAGCCTGTCATAAATTCTTGGGAAGACGGGACAGAGTTTACCGACAGCAGCGGCTCTTTGATCAGCGCGCTCAGTCGCTCTCCAGCGGGTGTAACGCCTCCGAGATGGGTCGTTGACATGTCATTCCACGAGATAGGTCTAAAGGCTCACTCCCACATCTTCTACATAGTCCCGAAAGAAGACAGCGGCCAAGACCCCATCCATGCCAGCTGCCAGACCTGCTTCAAAGAGTGCACTATTGAGGTCTCCTCAGGAAATGGCTGCACCAGCCGGATGCACCACCTGCATACCACGCAAGAGGCTGAATTAACAGTTTCAGAGTGTTGCCACTGTGGTCTAACTGTCAGAGCGGTCTTGGAACAAGCGACGATACCACAGAGTCTGATCTATGGCATGCGCACGAACAGAAAGCCCAACTCGAGCAACACAAGCGCTCCCCATTTCCACGAAACCCTCACAATGCTGATACGGATATTGCACGATGTGACGCAGACGAAGGCGACGCAGACGGACCTCGCACCTAAAACTGGCATCAACACCAAGTCGGCTGCTTTCAAGAGCAAGATCGGAATGGATGACGCCATGTACGACAGTTTAAGTTAAAGCGATCGCTGCAAAGGAGAGGGTTTAAGAACTGAGTACAGAGTACTTACTGTATTGTTCCTTTATGCTGGGTCTACTTGTCGAATGCGCTGTTAGCAAAGAATTCTTCGTGCACGCAGGGTTTTCGTTTGACGGCCAGCGTTTCCATCCTCCAGATCCAACCCCTAAGAGCATGCATTTCCTTAACCGCTGCTGTCTCCAACTAAAGCTACTTCTTTTCCTAGAAACCCCGGGATCGCTTACAGGTATGCTCCATGCACTTCACCCATGCGTTTAATCGAGCGGCTCTTCGTTTACTAATCACTGCATGTATTAAAAAAAAACTTTTGATCTGGACAGAGCTCAAGCCAGCCTATCCCTTTATACTCGATAGGCTCGGAGGTTCCACCTGTAAGCGTGCTGTCCTGATATGTCTTTCCAGAGCCTTTGTGATGAAGGAGCGGTCATTAATTATTCTCTGCCTCCATAGACAATCGCGACCCGAATGAGAAAGTCTTGAAGCTATCCGAAAGAGCGACGTTATCGGCGGAGCAACACTCAATCGCTGGCAAGCTGGGCTGTCTCACCGACATGAGCGACAGTATCATCATTGAAACTTTCCAGACCCAGGTCTCGCACAACTCTACATCGGCTCACGCCTTGGTGGACGCACTGACAGAGATCCAAAAGAAGAGAAAGAGCCACCAGCTGGACATCGAGATTGTCTGTCAGCGGTCTCAGGGCATCGTCACCACGGAAGAGCTCAATAAGGCCTATCAGGACTTTGAGATCCCAAACAACGGCGAAGGTATCAGCAATGACATCCTGGTGGGATTAATCCGAGGATCACTTGATTCGGTATCCAAGGAAAGCATCAACATTATCGCCCAGGCCAGGAACGACATCGCGATCAACGATCTGGTCGCAATCAACGATCTAGCTACGATCGAGGGTTCAATCGAGGAGCCGACGTTTGATATTCAGCAGGAAGATCCTATCATGGATTTGTATTACGCGCAAACCCCAGTTGGACTGTCCAACATTGGCAATACCTGCTATCTGAATTCTATTCTGCAGTACATATACACCATCAAGGAGCTCCGAGAGACTGTGATGAACATGGAGATGTATGAAGAAAAAGAGAATGAGGAAGGTTGGAAAGAAAAGGTCATCGATAGCCGTATCTTTACGCGGCAGGACGTTGCAGAGGCTAAAGAACGTATGTGTCTAGCTTTCGTTACAGCAATGTGGATGTGCGTTGATCTACTCGGCCTCTGAAATATTCCAATTATCACGTTTAACACCTTTTCTTTTTTTGCACGAAATAGTTGTTCAGGAACTGAGGAATTTGTTCTCAAACATGGAGTCAGAAAAATCAAGATCCGTTACACCTTCGATCAGATTGGTGGAGCTGCTGCTTCCGACCAGAAATCATATACTGGCGGATTCTAGTGTGCCACCAGAAGGTGATTGGACCCTTCAGCAGCAGGATATTACAGGTGCGCAAAGAAAACTGCCCCTTACTTCTGGCAAATACTCTATCTGAATTTAACAATGGTTCGTTATGCTGCGTTGCGTCGCTCCTAGAGGCGTTGGTTAGTCTGATGGCCTGCTTTAACGCTGCATTCCAGCCAATTGTGGATAAGAAGGATGGAAAGCCTGTGGGCCGTATCAGCAGGTATGCCGAGGGAATAAATCTCTTTGAACAGGTGTGCCATTACCGCCTAACACATTTTGGTTTTTTAGAGTGTTTTTGACTCGAGCGTTTAGAAAGGGCGTCGAAGAAAACGAAACAGGCGCGCAAACGGAGTGGAACATCAATGAAGATTTCGAATGCATTATTGTGGCGCCCGGTGAGGACACGACGATCGAGGAGCTTGTTGACGACTACTTTGGTGAAACCGAAACCGATGCCGCGGTATCTAATACTAGCGCTAGCAGCGGCGAGAGTCAGGCAGGCTCCAAAAGGCGACGCGATATCATTGTGACAGAGCTCCCTCCTATTCTACAGATTCAATTGAACCAGACACAATTCTATAGAGAGGTCCAATCATCGTACAAATCTAATGCCAATGTCTCAATCCCAAAGCGCTTGTTCATGGATCAGTATCTGGAGGCTAACCAGGAGCAAAACGCGGATCGGATCAAAAGGCTGAAGATGTGGAAGGCGGACAGGCGAGAGTGCCGCCGGGTTCTTGAGAAGATCAAGGAGAAGCGCAAGGTGAGCGCGAACTTAGATAATGAGACAATCAAGCATGATGAGCCTTTGGGCTGACTTGCTAACTTTCACGTACTGTCAACCATTAGCGACCAGCAACCAGCAACAGCAGCAATGCCGATTCAGAAACTAGTAAGGAGTCTATGGAGGCTGCCGGAGAACAAACTGAGACAGCGAGCGACCTTCAGTACGACAAGATAAATACCACTGAAATTGTGATAAGCGAGAATACCACACAGTCTAGCGTTGATGCAGCTACGGCACACTCTACAGATGGCTCCTATCTTAACAAGGAGGAAGCGGGTATGTCGGCTTGCATTCCAGATGAAGTAGTGGACAAAATACGTCCATGACATTTGACATCTTTAAACTCTCTAACCATGCCTGCGTAGAACAACTGCGGAAGATTACCGAGTTGACTGCTCGGCTTCGCAACGAAATCGCGGATATGGATCAGGCAGAGTACAAGATCCATGCGGTGTTCCATCATTCGGGCAATATAGATTTTGGGCACTACTGGGTCTACCTCTTGGACGATCAATCTGAGCAGCCACGATGGCTCAAATACAGCGACGATCTCGTGTCTGAAGTGGTAAGTGCTTTACAGCATGGGTGTCCCGCGTTCTTGGATGATCGTTTTCTACGAGACACTTCCTTATGATAGATGTTCAAATGCTTCACATAGGCGCAAGAGAGCGATGCGCTCGATGGCTCGTTGGACTCGACTATCTGTTACTGTGTATACAAGCGCTCCAGTGCAGACGCAGTGCAGACTGTCTGGAGGATGATTACCTAACCGATAAAAAGAATAATCGACATCGAAGCTGCTTTGAGCGCATACCCGTCTGCCTGCGGGGTCGGCTTGTTGTTATTACACATGTCACTCGTGTATTCGATATTGTATCATTTTTTTTTATTTAAAAGACAAATTTTGTAAAGCGCCAACCCCCGCTGCTCTCTATGAATAAAAAAAAACAGGGCATCTATTCCGGATCCTAGTTATTTTTATCAGCTTCTTGTTCGTTTTTACGCACTCGCAATGCTTCCACTCAACGTGAACCACTGGCTTCGGCACTCGACCGCCTCACGTCTCACGGGCCTCTTGCGATCATCCAATGACCTCTCCAGCTCCTTCAAGACCTGAGTTTTGTATGGGCGGAGCGCAGTGAATGGCAGGGATTTGGGTTGGGCAGCCAGGCATTTGAGGGCGGCGATCCTGACCTTCATGGTGTTAGCAGGATCCGAGGGGTTGGTGAGACTGACTAGGAGCGGAGTCAAGGTTGAAAGGTGCTCTGCCATGAGAGCGGGCGCATCCTTGGTAATGATTTGGAATGTCTCGATTGTCGACGCCTTGAGCTCTGGATCGGGGAACGACAACGAGTGAACCAACATGGGCAACAGCTAGAGATGATAGGAAAGCTACTTGATAAATATGTGGCTACAAATGGCATAGCAGATCTCGAAAGTAGGGAAACTTACAGGTGGCAGTTCGGTGAGCAAAACCTGTTTGGGGATGTTTCGGAGAACATGCGAAAGTGCGACCAAGAAGTTATGGCGCACCTCGTCTGCGGAATTCTCAAAACCGTTGACCAGTACTGGGATACAGTGGTTGAAGAATCGTTGCTTGTAAAGAAGCTAAAACAAACGAATGAACGAAACAAACCCAAGAGATCTGAAAATTAGAGTCCACATCTCACATCAAACACCTCTTATCGACCAGGGATGAAAAGAAAAAAGAAAAGGAAAGGTGCGTTACCCGAATGACAGCAAAGGTCTCCTTTGTCAAGACATCCTCCTGCTCGCCAATAACCAAGTTGAACCCATCCGCCGCGACCTTTCCAAGTCGAGGCACTGAAAACACGTTCATCAACTCCCCGGCCATGTCATATCCAATTGCATTCGTGCTCAAAACCATGGCCTTTGTAATCCAGATATACATCGTCAACGCGGCCTCTCTCTGCTCAAACAAAGCCTGCTCCTGACGAATCCTGCTATGCAGCTCTGGGATCAATGTCTGGCTGATAAACTCCTGTAGGACATTGGCTTTGTTGAACTTGTTTAGCATGGTGGCAACAGCCTTTGAAAGGGCTGTACGCTGTGTCGTGTTAGGCGTTGTGATCGCGACCTCGACCAACGAACCAGTGAACTGCTGCAAGTTGTCAACTGGCAACAGTGTCTACAGATTTTTACGATAGCAGCGGCTCAGATTATTAAAAATGAAGCGTCAACTTTTTGTAGAAACAAAAAAAAAAAAAGAAAGATCTTCTGTTTACCTGCTGACGACACCCGTCGATGACAGTGGCAAACAATACGCAAGCATTCTGCTGCGAGGTCCTAGCGTCGGACTGAAGAGGTGTAAACGGAACCTGGTGTGCATCGCTCATATTCGTGGACAAGGCTGACAGGTTTCCTGCGACGAAAATGTTGAATATCGCCTTCACGAACTCGTTTTGTGCGCTAAAAGGCAAATAGAGCGCATATTAGACATGTCCTCGCCATTGGCATGCGTGCAGGAGCTGAGAGTCCAAAAATAAAACAAGTCTGTATACCTTGTATCGACATGGATCATGATAACACGAGTAATACCAGCCACAACCTCCAGAATCTCAGAGCTCTTCATAACATGATCAATATCTTCGGCGCTGACGGTTGGCAAAATGCACATGCCAATCAATCGAGGTGCAAGTTGATCTAAGTACTGCGGGAGATCTGAGTGTCCCAACTCAGCCTTTGCTCGAAGAAGGACCAGAAGCGTCGTGAGAAGGCTGAGTGGATATGTAGCATTGGAGCTGTCGAACTCCTGGGAAACAAGGTTGATCTTTTCCAGAATCTGTGGCACAATATCCGCAAAGAGAGACGGTTCCAGGCCAATCTTCGTGACTGCGTTTAGGATATATTCTGGGCTCTTCCTTTGCACCACCGTGTCCACCTCCATATCGTTTTGGGAAGTGGGGAGCATTTTAAAGAAGGCCGGCAGAGCCATGGATCGAACAACGCCTGGCATGATCAGTGCCAGTGAGGCCAGCGAACTCAAAGCAGTCTCTCTACAGGAACGAGAGGGTTATTAAAATGTTAGCGAAGCAAAATCTGTGGAAGATAAAAAAAACGCATGTTTTCGTCAGGTTATGTGCAGAGAGAACCAACAAACTTACTGGAGCTCAACGTCAGGGTCCTCGAGCACGATACGAACGAAGTACTGCACAGCGTAAGAGATCTCTGTTTCTGAAAGGAACTCGCGGAGTAAAATCATTCCGTGCAAGCCCTTGACGCCCGCCAACCTCAACGCACTGTATTCATTCGAGGACATGATTGCGTTTGTGAACAATTGGAAGAACCGATCCTTAAATGCGAGAAGAGGGGTAACAAAGTCCGTGTCGTCTATTGGATGCAAAAGGCATATGGATAAATTATTTAGAGGTTAGTGATGGATCGGTTACCCCCCATTGTAGATCATTTTATAGAATACCACAATGTCCAACTCACATTCTGATGACTGTCCTACAGATCCATAAAGCACCTTGCTGGCGTCTAAGAAGTCAAGAAGTACATCCAGGAGCGCTTTCTTCCTTGTTGATTGCTCACTGGAGTTGTACTGTGAGAGAAGTGTAGGGACTGTGGACAATGTAATGGAGGTGCAAGCAGGATCTTAAAAGGAAGAAAAGCAGAGGAATGAAAACTCTGTTAAAACTCGCGCTCGGGTCGTTGGAAGTATCAGGTTTTAGGAACACGAATGGCCATAGCTCTCGCCTTACCTGATGCCATAGCGCAGGCCTTCAGAATCTTTCCGCTTGGCTTTGCAAGCTTGAGCTCTGGTTTCTGGAGCTGAGTCATACAATCCGCGATAATTGGTCCCAAAAACTTCTCCAATGGATCATTCGAGCCTCCCATGCTGACGCCCATTGAAAGCTCTGTTGTTATGACCTGCAAGGTGTTAAGTGCCACTTGCTCCAGTTCGTCTCCTGTGGCGTGGAAGATCTAAAATATCCGCCCAATTACTCATATGTCAGATACCGATCTCCCAGCAGTAAAAGACGACACGCAAATTCTGGTGAATGATGGACATACCTCGTTCTGCAGTCCACTCCAGATCTCTTCTGCATGGGGTGTAAGCGCTGATGATCCGTAGACGGGCGCACATGCTGCGATTGTCTCCATGGAATCTTTCTATCGGGTTCAAACGCAATTGGGTAAATAAGGTTTAGTTCTTGAGCGATAAAGGACCGGGTCACAGACAGTGATGAATAAGCACATCTCTCGCTTTTTTTTTATATATCTCTCTTCGATACCTTTGCGCTTCCAGAGCTGGATGAGAGTTTCTCAAGTAGCAATGGCAGAGCAAACTTGGCAAAGTATGGTGTGGCAGAGAGACAATCGCGCAGGCCGATCTTGAGGTGCTCAGACGTGATACCGTAGGGGTCGTCTGGAGGAGGTCTGAAAGTAATCGGGAAGTAGCAAAATGTCACTTCGAAAAGATCCTGATAAACAAATAAACGGTTAGATCGAGTGCGAAAGCGGCTATGAACTCGAGCGTTTGCCAATCATCAAAATATGCTGACTGACCTCGACATGCTGAGCAATATCGAATTCCTGGATGATCTTCTTGATGAGTGTGAACGCCAACAACAGGTTACGAGGATCCTTTTCGCCATCCAAGCACTGGATGAATCCGAACACAAAGTCAGACGACATGGGTCTAAGGCCTAATAATGACATTGTGCAATGGGTCAGTCAATGTCGCCTCAATTAGATTTCGATCTTGACAGCGACAAGGGGATCTTACTCTGAGAGTGCCTATCGATCACGGAATCAAAGAACATGAAGACATAGTGGCGGGCGGTCTGCTGGTATGTCTGAACGTTGACAAACGCAAGGACACTATAAAGAAAAAGGGTCAATTGGACTGAGTTGGACGACCCATGTCTCAACTTCCAGGATGGGGCCAACAGATACATACGCTTTGACGGCCTTGGCACAATCTGTCCCCGTGAACTTGTCAAACTTGGACAAGGCGAGCAATCCCTTTAGGAGCTCTGGCACACAGGCCTGATCTGTCAAGCGATCGCAGTAAAACTCGACAAGTACGTTCACTAAATTTATACGAGGCGTGTATATGCAGCGTTCTGGTTAATAGATGAAAAAGCAAGTGTGCGGCGTCATTCTATTAATCTCAGAATACAAGTGAACTCTTACCAGCGCTTGCGTTGACTTTAGATTGATCGAGGGTGGACAGGGTCGTGGACAGCAAGGCAGTAGCTACGAGGGAGCAAAGTGCAAGGTTGAGCGTCAATTGCGTGTTTGAATGGTAGCAAGGCAAGTCCTTGACATTCTCGCTCGCTATACCTTTTGAACGAACAAAGGCCTCGTCGCTGGTGAGATATTCTCCAAGACCCTGGACAAGGCTCAGCAGCTTTGAGGGGTTAGTTCCGACATCTACAGAGATGATATGCAACCGTTGAGGCGAGGAGACGATGGTTAGAGTCCAGTCGAGTAAGCGTGTGGTCAGAGCGATACAAAAAAAAAAGAGGAAAACGCAGAAAAAAAGTGTGCAGCGGTGTGAATCACAAAGCGAGCGATGCAGTACCCTTGACGATGTCCTGAATGGCAGCGTCTGCTTGTTCCTGCGAGTCAGTCTGGGCGAGAATGTAGGTCGAGATCAGCCTGTCCATGATTGTGATTCCTGGTCTGATCTGTCTCTCTGTTGGAGGTGAGGAGGGAGAGTGGCAGCGTTGGTGGAAGGAAAAGGAGGGCAACGGCACGAGGGTCTATCATCGCTCATCGTTGATGACTGATTGGACGCGTCATGTGACGTTGCTTCTTATCAGATCGTGAATGAAACCGAGTCTTTTCTCCCACAGGAGAACCATGCGCGTCGACTACGCTTTGCAGGCCACAACTACACACCTTTCGCGCCGACATGTTTGCATCAACAACACGTGGGCTGGAGGCTATGGCGGATGCACCCTCCACCTCCTGCACAACAGAAGGCGCAACCAACACAACTGAACAAAATGTAAATTTCTTGCCGTGGATGCGCATTCAGCCGCACGCCACCTCTTGCTCTCACTCCAGCTCCACCACCTTAAAAAGAGCGCCTCTCTCCTTCCTCTCATTCCGCCTCATTCACTCCATTCGTCCTTCTCCACATTCTCTCGCCCTCCACCCTATTCCTCACCAGCCAACCAAACCACTATGTACGACCTTCCTGACCTTGACCGCTTCGTCGAAGTCCGCCCTGGACTCTACAGATGCACTATTATCTGGCCCGTCGCTACCGGTATCCAGGTCCCTGTCGCCACCTTCCTGGTCCGAGCCGATTCTCTCGAACAGGGCGCAGACCCAGCCCACGACTGGGTGCTGATCGACTCGGGTGCCCCCATGCAGGTTGAGACTCTTTTGAAGGCCATTGACGGAGTCCTGACCCACGAAAAGGACTCCCTTCGCTACATTTGCATCACACACGGCCACATTGACCACACCGGCGCTGCACCAGCCTTGCTGGAGAAGTACCCCGGGTCCAAGGTCGTCATCCATGAGGAAGAGAAGCCTTTCGTGTGCGAAGGCAAGAGTTTCCGCTCCTGCACGAGCGATACATGGACGTTTACGTTGCTCAAGCACTTTGGACACGATGCTGAAGTCAAGGTACCACAGGATAGAACTATTACACTCCGGGAAGGCGATCAGTGGGAGTTCGAGCATGTTGTCAAGGTTGTTGAGACACAGGGACACACACCTGGTAAGGACATGATTACAGTCTTTGCAGGAAGACTATCAATGCAAACTGCAGCCTGACGCCTGCCACCTCATTTGTATTCTCATGTGATGTGCAACTCTAGGCTCAGTTTCGTACCTTCACATCCCCAGCCGGTCAATCATGGTGGGCGATGCTATCATGCATATTGCCGCAAACCCTATGTGGTCCAAGATTCCATGCATATCAGGACCGATGGCGATGTCTACATGCCACTGGGGCAACGCAATGAAGGCCATCGACAGGATCTTGACACTCAAGGACCAAGTTGACACTGTCTTCCCCGCACACGACTATAGTAAAGATGGAATCCACATTGACGAGGTGCATGAATTCCATAAGCCATCCAACTAGAAAAACAACGAGGCGGTGAAGAGACCTCAACGAACCTCCGCAGTTGCTGTAAACCCCTCTTGATGCGCCGACTCTGATACCCGTGCACCTAACAGTTATTCTAAATAAATATGGCAAAAATACATCAGCGCGATACCTTAATGCAACCGTCATCTATTAATGATGTAATCTGCTGATTCTGGCTTCGTAAAGTCGTATTGCATGTGGAAAGTAGGATGGTGCTGCTGGATCCTTAGAGTCGTAGATAATTACGTTATCCATTGCGGTGCTCGGAGCGTATCGAATGGCATGCGCCGTAGCCCATATGCCGGAGCCGTCGTCGTCAACGCAATCATCACTTGTCGCATTGACATTGGCATGAGATAAAAACGTGGCGACCATTACCCCGCGACTTGAATCCATGCCGATGAGATAGAGTTGCGACCGTTATCATAACTGCAAACTCATATGTCAAATTGCAGAGATACTCCCAAAATGGTTACGGTGTTTTTTCAGCCTCAGCACCGGTGCAGGAATGCCAAATGAAAGACCGAATTCAAGTACAGGATAACGTGGCCATCTCGGTCCCCTTCAGCCGGTACGCTGATAACGAGAGAAATGAAAATCACGCAGAATACTGGAGATATGAAGACGAGAAGGTTAAACAGCCCGTGCATCTTCACATGCTGCTCTCGACAAAGTCCGAGTCAGGCTCTGGTCAGTGCCCCAAGTTAAAGTTCCTCCTGTGTTGGTTCCTTGTGTCTCGTTTTTTTTTCTCTTGGGGCCTGGGTGTGAGAGCCCGTTGAAAGGAGGAATGACGGTCTATCCCGCCCAAATTATTATGGTAAAAGTCAGCTCCCGAAATATAACACTTCAGCAGCGGAGACAAGGCATTCCGACACGGACACAAATTACACACAACGTAAACTATACAAGTGATTCTAAGTTGGTGCAATAGGAAATAAAATAAATCAAAAAAATACGCTCTCATATCCTGGGATCTGAGCCATACAGCAGTCATGGGTTGGAGGAGTTTGAAACTGCCTCGCATTGTCTGCTCTTCAATATCGCTCTAGTCTCCTTTCTATGAGCAGGAATAAAGAGCGAGATGACGAGCGAGCACTGTTGGATGGGCTGGCGGAACAAGGAGATCGGTTGTCGGAGCGACGGGTCGCTAGTCGAGACCGTACCTCGGCAACGTAGATAGTACAGTTTTATTGTCTCTTAAAATGATGCACATTGAGAGCGCGAAAGAGAAACACCTGCCTGAAACCCCCGTCGGGATAGGAGAGCATAAAGAATTGGTGATGGCCACCCGACTGTGCATCGCATCATTGCTATTACATTCTCGCAGCAACTAGCCGAGCCTGAAATACAAAAAAAAAGTTACGTGAACAGAACGACTGCACGATTGTACTCGATTTGTCTTATTCTTGACCATGATACACTGCAGATAGCTGGTCGGGGGCACTTTAGTCTGCATTGGCCGCGGAGCACGACAACTTGAGAGTTGTCAGGAAACGCGAATTATGTATAACCTAAGCGAATCGTCCTGAGACTCCATGTCACTCGCCAATACCTGGGACAAAGGCAAACAGAGTGTTGATACAATCACGTTGCTGATACCACGAGGCTGCGGTGCGGTGGACATGCTCCAGCCCTCCTTCCAAAAACCTAAAATATTCCTGCAAGAGTACACGAGAGGCAGCTGCATTGTTAATATTTGAAGTTAAGCGAACTCGACTTAAGCTAAGAAAGTTAAGAAATTTAAGAAGGTTAAGAAGTGTGTTAAACTCTTAAGGTAAACCGAAATAAGAGTTTTCCATTCAGTTGCTCCAGTTTAATGAGTTTGTGAGACATCGTCCTTGTTTATACGCCCAGTCAGTCGCTCTACAATAGAGCTTTGATTCTTAAACGAACATTAAACATGTTGTCGTTTGGTCCATGTCTTCCCTTCCACCCACTACTCTCAGAGGCCGCAATGCACACCTTGGACAAGCGTAAAATTCCGCAAATGCGCTATGCTGCTAAACGAGACTCTTCAGCGAGGAGTAATTACCATCCTCCATATCATCGCTTCCAGACTTCAACTCAATGGATGCAACCAGCGAGCAAAACGATGTAATCACACCCAAAATAAAATACCTTCCATTCAAAAATCAAACAAGCAAACAGATACGGAGACGAATGAATACAAATGCTCAACTCTGCCACGAGCGCAATTCCTCAAATTTCCAAGGACCTCCCCGTACTTAATTCCCTTCCTCCCAACCTCTCTTTTCCTTCCCGCTTCTCAGTCTTTTGTTCTCAACCTCTCGATAGCCTCCATCTCTCTCTCTAATCGATTCTCCACCTCAAGGCGAACGAACCCTGCAGCGATACACGTTACCACAAGCCATCCAAGCAAGATTTCTTTAAACTTTTTGTGCATCCGTGGACCCAAGAATTCCCTCCTTCGCTGGCCCAACTGATCTCCCGATTTTTTACCGTTACTCAAACCATCCATCATGACGACCGCTATGTTCAAGACTGGAATGAACAGGAGTCTCCTCAATCGGGACTTTTTTCAGGTCATCCTCGACCGTGCCTATGGCTCCAACATAGCCCATACGAAGGCGTGGTCTGAGCAAGAGTTGGATTCATCGGCAAGCATTCTGAGCAACATCAGCTCTGCTGATGCCGATGATGAGGACGACGACGACTTTTCCGGAGACAGCCCTTCATCATCATCGCTTTCATCATCAACAGCAGACAGTACGGTGCTGACATCAGATAAAGCAGCGGAACCTTGCCCGATGAACGATATGACAGGGCATTTCCTCTATAAGATCGAATATAGCGCTCCGCTTACCAACACAACCGCCTCATCACACCTAATGGATTATCATACATCTAACGCTCAGTCATCTGGATCCCTCTCCATCTCGCAAACCAGCCGCTTGGAGCCGCACCCGCCCGCTGAGGGAGAACTCTGGGTTGTCATCAAGTCCAAGCCCATCGACACTGCCCTGATCGAGCTCACCAACATCATGGCACAACTGCAAGGAGGTGATATCGCAGAGGAATATGATCAGGTCAAGGATTTAACTGGGTTTCGCAACAGCCACATCCGAGAGATCGAACTGGCAGAACTGGCTTGGCAAGTCGGCGGTGCTATGGCGAGGATCTCCACCAAAGTCTACAATGTTCTTCGAAACGACTCTCAGCAGTTGTATGCGCTCTGCCTCGAATACCTGAACCCAGCCATGGGGAATATCACGCATATGAACAGTACAGAACATGCGCTCACAACCTGGTCACCTGACGACATCCATCTGGCGCTGAGGGACCTGGCCTCGTTCCATGCACAGTTCTTGGGCCAAGAAGACAAGTTGCTGAATATGAGCTTCCTCGAGAACCCGACGCGGTCCCTGATGAAGGTGTTGAGGCCTGCGTACGAGGCCATTGTCAAAACTAACAGGAAGAACGAGCCGGAGCTGTTCACAGAGTTTGTGTCGCAGAGCATGCTCGACTATCTAGCTCATTCAGACGAGTACTGGGCCGTGCTCGAAAAAAGCCCGAGGACACTGGTAAACATTAATGAAATAGCTCTCACCGTGCTCACGTCGATCACGCTTACAGTTTCCAATCGCAGGCTCTTGATACATCAATCTTCCATGCATCGATCACCTATTAGATCCACGGTGACTTCAACACTCGTAACACTTGCCTTCGCCTAGACCCAACGACCGGCGCCCAAACTCTATGTGCATATGACTGGGAGTTGGCTTGCTGCCACGTACCGCAAAGAGATGTGGTCGAGTTCCTCTCCTTTGTGCTCCCGCCAGGCTCAACTGAATGGCCACACTACATCGAGTACCATCGTTTGGCTCTCAAGGGGTCATTCGAAAGACAGCAGCCTGCTGACTTGCACTCAACACTACCATCAGTTAAGATTCCCTCGTCACGAGAGTATCTGGAGGTAGCTAAAATAGTACTGATGGAGTTTGCATCGCTCCGCGTGGCTATAATTGGTGTATCGAACTCTTTCAAGCAAGTTGATTGGTTGCCACGCATTGTGCATTCTGTTGAAGAGCAGGTCAGGCGATTGGGTCCACTCCGTCGACCCCAAGACAGAGTCCTTCAAGAATCGAAGCTCTAAAGAAGAGCTGCACAACGATGTACAAAAATTATTACACCAGATTACCTTTTGCATTCATGCCGACATCTAGGCACTAAAATCCTCCTCGCATTCAACAAAAATAAAAAGTTGTCCTTTCTTTCTTGTAAACGATATTGGGTTAGATGATGAAACTGTGATCGTGACATTAAAGGCCATAAAATTTTCTGCGAACTGCTGTCATGAAAGAACACAATCCCTCTCCATGGCGCCACGCAAGAAAATCACTCTAGACACGGCCACATCTAAGAATATGCGGGCATTCTTTCAGGCCCCTGCCTCCACAGACGAAAACATGGAAGTAATGCAGACTGGGAAAGGTTTTGGAGAGCGACAATTCCACACTCTGCTCAGACAATATGGTGGAGAGCCATCCACAACAAGCTGGTAACAGCAGAGGTGATGCTTCAAATGGCAACGCGCTCCCAGTCCTGCTTGCTGTCAATGCGGTTGGGCAACGGAAGACAAAGACCATACGCTCTTCTTATGTCCTACCAAGCGTCAGACCTGGGTTACCTACCCCACGGACCTCGCTACCAAGTCTATCTGGAGCGACCGAGACCTCTGTGCTCCAATTCAGTGGACACGGCCGCGCATAACCTTAAAGCCCCAATACCAACACCACCTTACAGAGTCTCAGCTGATCGCTTATGGCCTCCAAGGAATATGGCGAATGCATTACGCCTTTGTCCTTGACGACTGCACCATTCCAATCGATAACATGTCCTAATCCATGCGGAGGATGGCTCTCCGTGCTAACACACTTCGAGCACGCGACTGAAAAAAAAAATCGCTCCCCCCTCAAATTAATTAGACAAGTTATTACACCCTTTATTTCACCGCCTCGGTTTGGATAAGAAAGAACACAATCACACAACAATGAAGGTGAAGAATACGATATAAAGGTTACAGTATTGGCGAGGACAATGGTAAAGAATAAAATCATCTATGCGAGATAAAAACCGAAGCGTAAGAGAATAGAGATGTATGCTTGAAAAATGTGGTTTTATTTATGCGTGGGTATTCAAGTATTGTTCATATTCATCATTACTATTTGCATTATTATTTACTCCTTGAGGATGGTCTCGATGACAAAGCGACGGTAAAAGTATGTGCGGTCCTTGGCGGTTGCGGCATCTGCAAGCTCGACTTCTGAGCGGATCAGATGCTTGAGCTCCTCTGGCCTTTCTCTTGGGACAAACAAGTTCCAGTAACAGATACGAGCGTCCTTGGTGCCCTTGTTGTGGATCGCAGTCAGGAACGTCTTGTACAGATCCTCGCCCATCCATTCAAAGATATCTGACAAGTTGTATCCGTCAAAGTGGCCGCTCTCCTCTGACTCGAGGTACTTCAAGACGTCAGCGCGCACAAGCTTGACTCGATCAACTCTTGAGCGGATAGTCTCATAGTTCTCCTTGACCAGATAATCAGGGAGTCCGTTATTACCGCTCTGCTGGCCCGTGAAGACGTACTCCGCATAGTAGTTGTCCCAGATTGGGATATTGCGCACACCATTGCTGATCTTTCCAAGCAAGAAGGCGCCGACGTCTAAGCGGACGTGTTCAAAGAACTTGGGGTCGCGACCGAGATGGCCGAGAGACATCTGACCGAAGAATGTGCGGGCACCAGCTCTCCACATCCAGGTGTTCCAAACCGAGTCAAAGTACTTAATCTGCTTAGCCTGATCCTTGCTGTCGAGAAGCGTGCGAGTTGTGGACTTGTAATGGGAAAAGGGGAGGATGTACTTGCGGTACAGGCCAAAGAACTTCTCGAGTCGGCCAATGTGAATGATCTTGTTTTGGATCAGATCGAGGTGCTCATCCCAGTAGGTACGGTACTCCTCGTTCGTAAGTGCAGAGCGGACCTTCTCCTGGTAAAGGGCAACACGGCCCTCAGCACCAATGTCGTGACCATCGAACTCAAATCCGAGAAGTTGCGTGAATTCCTCGTACTCCAAAGTCTTGTAGGCAGCGATCTTCAATGCGCACAAGGCCAGTTGTGCAGGACTGAAATCTGTTTTTGATTTTATAAATACAAAGTGTTAGCAAAATGAGCTATCAATAAGTACTCGATGACTGTAAAATCGTTCCTCATCTCTGGTCTTACCGATCGCGACAACTTCACGGACATCGTCGAGCAAGAGCGCAAAGACATTGTCGCCGGCAGAAGCAATGCTTAGGACACGGCTTTGGGGTTTCAAACGAAGTCCTTGACGGAGAAGACGAGTGTCCTCCCAGACCTGAGAATATCTGATCTTCGAAAAATCGACTGTTGCCTCGACAGTTGTACCCTTGCCAGATGTAACGGCCTTGCGGCCGAGAGACTCGTGGTAGAGTTGAACAAGCGAGGAGAAGATGCGAATGTGAAGAGGGAGCGCTGCAGGAGCGACAGCTGTAGTCGTTGTTGCTGAGGCCATTTGTGTTGATGTGTTGTATGTGTCTTAGTTGAGTTCTGGGATTTGTTAGTTCGTCTTGGGTCTTGGTGTTCTTGAATGGTGGTGTGAAATGAAAAAGAGAGGGAAAGCTCGTCAAATTGCGTCCTTTTAATGGGCAGTCATCGACCATGCAATAAGGCGACTTCTCATGACGGTATGAACAAAACGATAATACAAGGTTTGCTGTTTATGATTGCCCGCCCTCCCTCACATGCGTTTGCTTGGCTTGCTCGTGGTCAGTGGCCTTGAACGGAGCAGAGGATAAAAGCGAAGGAAAATTTATAGTATGGAATCGGCACTGCAACAGTACGCTTTTGCCTTGAACAATGGTCGCTGAGGGCATTGAGTGGTTGGACAGGCCATGCTTGATGAAGATGAGCAATAAACGGACTCGCAACTTAACGGGGATGTGTTAACTTACTGCCGATAAGGGAATTCAGCTTAAGTTAAGGTAGAACTCTATTGCTTAACATATTTGATTATTGATGTGTCCGTGTGTTTTCTATTGGTTTTATTTACAAAGAGCATTTAGATGGGATGCAATATCAATGGTTACAACAATACAGAAACATCTAAATAAACAAGAGAAGGTTGGCACGAGCACGATCATGTATCGAATTAATCAATTTCAGGAATATTCAACCAAACACAAGGAACTCGCTCCAGTCCATCCTCCGCAGCATGACCTTAGATTAACAGCAGTATGTACCGACGTTGGGGTAGAGGTTATGCCTGGCCTCTCTGTCGGCCGGCGTTCTTTGTTTCTTTCCTTACACCTCCCTCCTGTTTTTCCCCATCCCATTTTGTTACTTGCTGCTATTTAGCCATTACTATCTGCAGCATCGGCATATTTTTCTTCCAAAAGCATCATTCCTTTTTTTGGTTTTCACAAAACCACCGCCACAGACACTGCCTATACATCATTAATGACCTCACCCCTCAGACTAGAGCCAGCATCGCCCATCACTTTTAACCCCTACTTTCTGCTTCCAATCCAAATCCCATCTTCGACATTCATCAGTGTCAATTTTCTACGACCAAACCAGCTCAGAGATAGGCGCCAGCGCAACTCAACCTTTACGACCCTTCACTCATCCCCACTTCACCCCTCTTATCGCTCGCAGGATATCGCCCATTTGGCAAACGTAGTCATCTATCGTTCTCGCAACCAAACACAAATACAAACATTCAATAACGATCATGTTGACCAACCTCGGACTCACCATCAATGAACAGCGGGAGCGCATAGTCGTTCCCCTGCCCATGTCGGCAGTCTACAACAAGGAACAGTTCATCTCACAGTTCATTTCACTTCACCACGAAAGTACACAACCTACCCTGGTTCACCAGCTCTTGACCGCTGGGCTACCACACACGTATTCAGAATTCTGGATCCTCTATGACGATTACCATCGGCCCATCGCTTGTTGTGCAGCGAACACAGTTATGTCCGACATGTCTGTCGGTTATGTGGGTCTCTTTGAGGCCAAGAACCAGCAAGCAGGAGCTGCAGTCCTCGAAGCAGCGACAGAGTGGTTGAGACGTGGGGGTTTGCAGCAGTTCCAGCCCGTTCGACAAATCTTGGGACCAGTCAACCTGACGTCATGGCTTCAGTATCGATTGCGAGTCGACAACGAGCCACATCCCTCCATGTCGTTTGAGCCCAGACACCCAGAATTCTACCAGGCTTGCTTCGCGCAGGTAATTCAACACTTTATTTTGTGTTCAATGCTCAACTCCAAGTATGGAAATTCCATTTACTCACTGTTCTCATCGCATTTGCTGACATAGGCTGGCTTCGTCAAAGCCGCAGACTACTATACAACCATCTTCGACATCGACAGGTTCCTCGATGGTTATGAAAACTATACTTGCAATCAGCCTTTTGAATCGATCGGACTTGCGATGCAGCCTTGGAACACATTGGACTTCCCAGCATCGCTGTCCCCCGAGCACCACCCCGACTTGACACCTCAAGACAACGTTGCTAAGCGTGTCTATAACCTCACCGTCGAGATGTTTCGAGGCAAAGAGCTCTTTGACGATACGCTCTCCCGTGAGCATCATCGCCATATCGTCTTGAACGATATGATTTCCCGACCCGAGGTCGACAATGCTTCGATGATGGATCTGTCCTCGATGGTGGTCGATACTGTCACGGGCGAGGATGTTGGATACCTCGGCTGCTGGATCGAGAACGACGATACATTGGTCTTGAAGACAATCGGTTTCCTGTCAAAGGTCAGGAAGAACAAAGCCTTCGCCATTGGCATCCGAGAAACCGTCAGACGAGCCAAGGACCACTGGGGTTGCACAAAAGTCGCATGTGCCCTCATGAACGACAGCACCGTACACATCTCAGAAAGGCCTGTTGGAAAGGGCGTGCGACATGTCTATCGCCTTTACGTCCATATGCCCGCTGCTACTGTGTCTCAAACCAATCAGGATCACCATGAGCAAGGAGTTGAAGAACACGTCCCCGAGACTCCCTCTGGTCTGAGTCAACCTACCACGAAGGTAAAAACGACGCAGCCAACGATAAAGGTCTCCCCGACGGTCGCCATTGATGACGCGCAGATCCCGGAGCGTTTGCAGAAGAAGCAGAGTGAGATACGTTTGCAGATGTACTGGGAGCAACAACGCCTTAAGCATTTGGCACAACGCTCACGGGGCCGAGCAATGGCCCGCCTTTGAGAACGGCGCGAGGGACAGCAGACATATCTCCCAATACTTCCCTGTACAAAACAGACTTTGCACGGCAACATCTTAATGACAATCTAATGACTTTCATGACATTTACGCATCAAAAACATCAACAAAAACAATGGCATCCAATATCGTCGACTAAGCCATCCTTATCATTATCAACAAAAAAAAATAAACAAAAACTTTTTGACCCGATACGCCGGGATGGAATCTATTACAATGGCACTACTGCACTACTCCAATGAGGATAAAGAAAGCAAACACCAACTTGAACATAAACCATGGATTCTGAACTCTGTTTTATGAAAGTTTGTGGGAGCGAAGCTTGGACGGTGTGGAGTATTTTTCATGACAAATAATTTTTCTCCAACCAGGCTTTGTTTGGCTGCAAGCCGAAATACATAAATAAACACACAGGAAACCGCGTGCGCGCGCAAAACAAGGGTTCGTAATAAGCTTCATCCTTCTCATTGTGTACACCCTTTTGCCCAGTTCTATTGCCGATCAACCCTACTTTTTGATGATGAGCTTTTTATTCCTCTTGTGAATGTTTAAACCACAAGATGGAGGCCTAGCTGAGATTCCGTGCTTCATTGTTGACTTTGCCCACAGCAAGAGTTGCACAGGTGAAAAAGCGCTTGTATTTGATTTTTGCTGTGTCGGAAATCTTTCGCTGGAAACACAGAGTAACGCTCCTTAAGCTGCCGCAGTTCATTCAAGCCAAAAAAAAATGTCGACGTCGCTTCGAGCACGCGACTGAAAAAAAAAACTCGCCACAGCAATCTCTGCCCTCAGCTTGGAGAGGGATAGCAGTTCATGCATGGCTGTGAAACACGCCACGCGAGTCAATGAGACGGGAGCGAGATGATCCAATATCTCTTAGGACCGATCCCTTATTCGTCCGCGGTTCTTTTCCGTGAAGATATCAGGAACCAGTCATCGACCTGTTTATTCACTTCTTTCTCTTCAGCGCTCTTCAGCATCGTTCTTCATGGCTGATCACATAAAAACGACAGGGAAGATAACGAAAAGAGAGCACAAAGAAAGGCTGATGAATTTTTTTTGCACGTGTTTTTGCAGGGCCGTTTCTTTTTCCTTTGTCTTTCTGCATGTTCTGTGCAGGAATGGACTGTCTCATGCACCCTACCTCGCAGAGGGGGCGCAGTGTAGCCGAGCAACGAATTACATTGCGTATGGCTACACCTTAAGTAAAAAGGTGGCAGCGGAAAAAATTGATAGGGAAGCGTGCGCACATGCATGTGTTCTTTTTTCCCCTGGAACGAAATCCATCAGAAAGCCACAAAGAAACACATGCGCTGCTGCCGCATTGTTTGCTTAAGGTGGAACTGATCCTTTTTGATCCGCAGGACGTGAGTATGTGCATTGTACATTCTAATAGACCCACAAAGTGTTATGCAAAAAGCACTTTAGGGCTTATTTCCCGGCCCTCTTTGAACATATATTTTAGAGGATTGAGTAGGTATTGGCTCACCACACAACATTAATAACGAATCTCGTCTTCAAGCAAAAAACATAGCCATCTCACTAAAATAGGAAGTTTAGCCGGCTGAAGCTGCGCATACTTTTTGCTGTTCATGCACGTAATTTTTGGCGCTTTCGAGGATTGCAGCGATTCAAAGGCGGTGCTCTTTGCGTTAGTAAATTGCGCAATCTGATTAATTGAAAAAGTCATTAAATCGTGTCCGATGGCGCGAGACCTTGCACGATGTTACGTATCGACTTGGTGTGCGCGGTCGTGTCTTTGATCCGTCCGCCTGTTCATCTGAGATGACGAGGGTGAAATATGGTATGAACGACTGCCAAGAGTCGAGCTGCTGATTACAGAGGCAAAAATAAACACCTCAAGCGAGTTATTGATGACGTTGTTAGCGCGCGGTTCAATTCCGCCGAGGAGTTTTCATACTCGCCAGCTGATTCCTGATGACCATGCATTTTAACTATTCTTTATCCATGTCTCTCGGGCATAATTCCTTGGTTCTTTCGCGCATTGCACATTTCATATTTTTCAAGGGCACTGTACATACCAATGTATAAAGCAAAGAGAAGCTTGCGGCTCGAAACATTGAACTACGTGGTATGTCCCGCCACACAACAGCATCTTACTCTTCACAGATCCTAATTTAAGCAAACAGAGCTGCTGAGAGGCTGAAGAGAAGCGGAGTCTTTACAAAGAGCTTTGGATCGGTGTTTTTTCTTGTTCGTTGTGTATCCTTCATGCTCATCGCCTCAGCACTCCTAGGAGGTAATTAAGCTATGTAAAACCGCGATACCGTGATAGCCTAAATAACGAGCTGACACTAAGTTCCTTTTAACGATAACGCGGTCGCATGCAACGAATGAGTGTTAACACAAGAGAAAACAGAGACATGGATACCTAGAATGCACTGCGAGACGCATTCAGTTTATGACATGCAGTCCCATACCCTTAGGCTCCAAACATGAGCTTACTTTTATGCCATAGTCATTGTATTGTTCATTACTCCTTTTTGTATCTCTTTCAACGCGCTACAGGATACTCTATTATCGTCCTGGCTCGCGTGATTTCTTGTGTTGTGTTGTTGTGTTTTTGCTAAGCCCGTCTCATCTGAGATTTTTCCTTCCCTTGCAAGTTGGTGGGAAATTGGATGTTGCCTCTGGAGCAGACATTGTGTGTATGTACATATAGTTTCTCTCTCTTTGGCGTTACTTTAAATGTCTGTACAGCTCTACAATAAAATATGCGCCGATATCATGAATGCTCATCTTGGGTCTTATGCTGCATGGATTTCGCGCATTATGCCAAGAATCCATGTGCGCTCCCTCTGCGACATCTTGGGATTCTTGCCTGAGGTAATGCATTCGTTGGTAAACCGTTGATTGGACTGGACAGAGTACGAGGTATTTGCATAACATACGCCGGCATGAAAGACATTACGCGGTTTACATTTTATGTCGCCGACACAAACGAAAGGCTCTTTGGAAGTATGCACATTTCGGCTTAGTTGCGCGAAAATTAGTGCTCCTTTCTTCCACCATACTTGAAGAGATTTGATGAGATAGAAGTTAGCGGGAAATCAAAAGGGCGCATAGTGCGCATGAGGAGCGCACTCTTTTTGTGTGCGCAGATAAATATTACGTACATCAATGAGTTTCTTTCCTCGCTGTTTTTCTTCGTAGCAGGATATGAACTCTTCAAATCTTCTAAGTGATTTTTTGATTGCGCCCAGGTATTTGCTCACTATGCAAAAACAAACGGAATACCGAAAATTATAACGCCAAAATGTTAAATTCGAGCATGGCATGGAGCTGCATCGCATTGCATCACTGTTTGAGCATGAGGGGGTTGTTTTTCTATCCTGGAGCATTGTAGCCTCTTGTATATTGTATGTGTTTGGACAAAAATGGCGCACGCTTTCGGGAAAAGGCTCCTTATCTCTACGCGTGGGGCTCCTCAGTTGTTCAGAACTTCGTATTTACATAGCGGCAGATGTCCCGTTCTTGATTCCCCGACACAACAGAAACATGCATTTATGGGATTAAAGGAGATTCTCGGCTGCGAGCTATTAGCCGGGTCCAGCTCTTCCCAGATTGTAGGTCGGATCTGGCCTGGGTACTTTTGTGCTGTCTCAAAGAAAACGAAACTATTCCATGCATCTTTGTGTACAGTGCAAAAAAAAAAAATATCAGATTCAACAGAAGCACAAAGTCTGAGAGCCTTCCCATTCCATCTTGCGCCACGTTTTTTTGATGGAATCGTAAACCGGAAGCATATCATGAAGAGATATCGAGGGATGATAGGCTGGACGGTGTGGAAGTTTTCATATACTCATTGCTCCTGGTGTGGAGTGGGCAGAGGTGGAGAAAAAACGCCATGAGTGTACACTTCTCACATACCGCGATGAATTTTCGTTCATTGCGCCAACGTCTCCCTTACACCTATTGCGTCTCTAACCCAATACGCGTCTAGACTGCACCTCTAGCAAATGGAGTACAGTACATGTAGTCTAATTTTGATTTTTTTTTGGCAGCTGTGGACTTCGACGCACTCCTGTTGTGATGAGAAACAAGAGGAGGGGCTGGTGTGTGTAAAATGCGGAGTCCCAACCTTGTGGTTTATAATCACACGTTTTGAGGAACTTGTCGTTTTTTCTCGGATGTGCTTCGGTGTGATAGACGACAGGAGTAGAATATCAAACAGAAGCATCGACAAGCCCTCGGGACTTCAATATTTTATAGATGGACCTCCAGACACGTGTGATCCCGCCATATCATTCCGTCTCTAAGGATAAAGGGTGAATTACGTCGGCTACTGGCCTGTAAGGCGCATCAACAGCGGAGTATTCCAATGTCCTCCCGGCTGTATGAGAAAAGCAGTGCGTGCGCTGCATAATAATGGATGAGGCATGCAAGAAAACAAAAAATATAAATATGGAAAGAGCCCTGTGTGTGAGATACACGCATGGAAGAAACGGGGCACCGTACTCGATCGCATGCAATGTACCTTTTCCAAAATTAATGATTTTTAAAACAAACAAACGACAGACAAGCAAACAAACAAAAACAAAGGGTGAGACATTCTCTATCCACCAGCACAGACACATGCGACGATCGCTTATTTTCTGTTAAGGTAAACTGAGCTTAACACAGACGTTAACGTATTAGCATTAACTATTTTCATTTCGCGCAGTTTACGTAAACTCAAAATCGCCAGGAAACAAACAATAAAGATTGGGAGCATTAAAGACAAACGTTTATTCAAGCGAACACAAAAATAAACTCGCTGCCACAGAGTTCTCATCGACTTGACATTTTTCTCTCCCTCTTTTTTTTTTTTTTTTCACATCCATATTTCTATGCCCTTCGCTTTCCCTCCTTTCATTATTTCTTCTCTCCAGTCAGAGTTTTTCCCTACTTCATTTTCTTCATTAAATAATCTCCTACACGAATTCCTACCTTCCACTGCACCAACCCTCTAATATTTCGCTATGAGTCCAGATGTAAGCGACCTGATCTCCTGTCGGTAGCACCATGTCGAATGAAAATCTGACAATGTGATTTGATCCTCTCTGAAACTAACTAACGCCTTGAACTACCTTAGCTCCCACCGGCAGCCCCAAATCCTTCAGGAGCCGCCAAATCAATCGCCATCTCACAGCTCCACGATTTCCTGTCAGGCGGATTCCCAGATATTTTCCAATGGAGTCTCAATCGACCACCGACCAAAGAGGAGCTGAACGGCAATCTCTGCAGTTTGTTTAACGCCATGTTCGTCCATTTCCGCAACACCTTGCCCACCGAAGAGCCTTCCCCCGACTGCTTCATCTTTACACAGCCTGACAAGCCTAGCGTCACCTTTGACGAGCTCTGCAGTCGCATCACCCATTTCACTCAGATGCTGGCCAACGGTGGCGCCGGCAAGAATAACAGACCGCCTCTAGGTCGAGGCGATAAGGTTCTGATCCTGTCGTCCTTGGGAGTCGATTTCTTCGTGGGATCGATTGCCTGCTTGTCTTTGGGAGCGACTCTGATTCTGTTGGACCCGTTCATGGAAAGGGCAAAGATGAATGTCTGCATCGAGTCTGTCCTACCCATCACCCATATCGTCACCAACATGAGACTTACGGTATTCAAGAAGTGGGTCCTCTCGAAAGCAGTGCCTGCCCTGAAGAAGATCCCTAACGTCGTAGAAATCCCCGTGAATGTCGAGTACGTGCTTAAACATATTATTGGAGTCGTTCCTTTCGGCGTGATATTTGAAGAAAGCTGAATATCTAACGCAAGTCTGACCAATCTCTTAATAGCCGGAAGGTCCTGGAGGCAGCACCCAAGACGATCCCAGTGACCTCAGTTCCTGGAGACACAACTGCGCTGCTTTCCTTCACAACGGGATCGACAGGCAACCCCAAGCCTATCCGCAGATCTCATGATTACCTCCGTGCTCAGACGATCGCAGTCTTCATTCAGAAGGAGATCAGGGCTTCTAGTGCCGAGTTTCCAGCAGCCTCAGCAAGAGCCGCCGAGTCTGTGGATGCAGCAGCAAAGCCATCACACAAGCCCGTCAAGGCGGTCACCAATCTGCCCGTCTTCATTTTCGGCCAGATCATGCTCGGTTACACGACCCTGATCCCGGACAATTTCAACCCCACCGGAGTGAACCCTGGCCCTCTGCTGCAGGCCATGGTGCGTAACAATGTCCAAGTCGCATTTGGCTCGCCTGCGTTCTTCATCCGCATCCTACAGCACCTGGAGCAGACAGGCGGCGTGGACCGGTACGGCAAGTTTCTGAACCCACTCCCAGTTCGAGTCCTCTGTCTAGGCGGCGCTCCCGTCTTCTCATCGGAGTTGGATATCATGCGCAGGGGTGTCAAAGGCGCAGCATTCATCTTTTATGGTGCCAGCGAAGCGGAGCCCATCTCAAAGATCCGAGTCGAAGAGAGGATCCTGCTGGAGGCCAACCCTTCTACCACCCTCTCGTCCTCACAGAAGACCAAGGCCGCGAACAGAATCTCGAGGTTGGACTTAGACAACTTGGACTCGGACTCTGGCTTTGAGGGTGGAAACGTCAATGCCATCTGTGTCGGTCATGTTAACTTGGATGGCGGATTCGCCCGCACAGCTATTTCACCCTTGGTGGGTGACGAAGAGAATGGTCAACAGCTCTTGGGAATCGGTCAAATCGGAGAAATCATCGTCTCGGGTCCCCATGTCCACATTACGACGACTTCTGATGACGATCGTGTCATTCATGAGCATCCCTCAGAGGCTAATGGGCACAAAGACAGGGTTTGGCTTAGAACTGGCGACTGCGGCTACCTGGACAACGACCAGCGCCTTTGGTTGGTCGGTCGTGCGTCGTGGGTTGTCCGGGAGAATAGTGACGAGGATGGCCTCAACTCTCTCCGCTATTGGCCAATTGCCATCGAGCGCTCTGTCCTCGAGACGTTCGGTCCCTCGCACGGAATCACGTATGCCGTCTTCATGCCTTCTGGAACCACCGGCAAGCCAGCTTTGTTCATTGAGGTTCCCAAGGGTCTCCCACTCGCTGCTCACACCTTGATTCTCGAGCATCTTCAAGATACCTTCGATGTACCAGTTGATGAGCTCCATGTCTTCCGCAAGCTGCCTAGAGATAAGCGCCATGCTTCCAAGATCAACACCATGGCTCTGACCAAAATGATCAAGGATAAGAAGGCCTCTGACACGATCGTCATTCAGCGCGGTGACATCAGCGGCACCTTAAACGACAGCCTCCGTCGTGGTCTTACCGCTGCTTCGTACAAGAACTCCGCTGGCTCCTTGGATCTCGTCGCTCGCAACACTCTCGCCAACACCGTGGCTCCTTCCGCGGTCCCCGAGAAGCAGCGCTTTAAGTTCTTGAACCCTGAGCAGAACCACTTCCTATTCGCGTGGCACCCTGCACAGCTGCTCATCCAATACGGAGGCGGAAAGGCCAAGAATATGGCTACTCTCACCAACCTAGTTAGCAAGGTTCCTGGAGTCCGTGCAACTGTCCCTGCCTGGTTCTGTGTTTCAACTGAGGCTTTCAAGGCTTTCTTGATTGAGAACCACTTGGATTCCCAGATCGCTCCCCATATCTCAACTTCAGAGGGGTTGGAAGCATTCCATGCCTCGCTGACACAAAAGATCATGGCCGCTCCCCTGTCCGCAGCGATGACACAGGAGCTCACCGCCTTGGTTCAGTTCCTAAGTGCGAACTCGACCTCGTCCTACAATAGACAGCCCTACTTTGCCGTCCGCTCCTCTGGCGCCGACGAAGACTCAGTGTCGCACTCCTTTGCTGGTCAGTTCGACTCGTTCCTCTACCGCCAAACCATGGATGAGATCATCACTGCTTTGAAGAAGTGCTGGCTATCTGCATTCGCTCCCCGTGTCATGTCCCACCGTCTGACTTGCGGCCTGCCCATCAACAACGTCCGCATGGGAGTCGTCGTCCAGATCATGGTTGATTCTGAGTGTGCTGGTGTTGCCTTCTCCCGCCACCCCTTGAACCCCATCAGCGCCAACGTCTCATTGGTCGAGGCCGTCTGGGGACAAGGCGAGGCCCTTGTTAGTGGTGCTGCCGAGCCTGATTCCTTCGAAGTCGAGCGTGGATTGGATGGCAAGGTAAAGGAGACTCTGGTTCCTAAACCCAAGATGTGGGTCCGCAACACCGGTGGGGCTGACGGCGCTGATGCCACTGGCCTGGTCGCCGTTGATGTTCCGGAGCCCAAGGCCAGCGCCGCAGCCTTGACCAACAGCCGTGCCAGGACTGTTGGAGCCACCGTTGCCGGACTCGAATCTCTGATTGGAACTCCTGTCGATTTTGAATGGGCCTACCAGGACAGCGACCCCATGCTGTACTGTCTGCAGGTCCGCCCTATCGTCAACTTGCCTCCAGCATCGTTCTTCATCGCCACGGATTCTCTCAGGTCTGAGGCTTCATCCGAGACCGTGAACGACTCGCGCACCTCCATTGAATCCGCAAGTTCGTCGACCAAGGTCAAGGAGGTGAAGAGCAAGAACAAGAGTAGTGATCTTGTTGACCTGTCCACGATTGCCGACCGCGCCATGGATGCCTTAGCTGCTCCTCAGGGCATGAACATCACTCTCTGGGACAACTCGAACATCGTCGAGTCCTACTCGGGTGTGACCACGCCGTTGACCTTCTCGTTTGCGTCGTACAACTACCGCATCGTCTACGAGACCATGCTTACATTCTTGGGCACTCCTACCAAATACATCCAAGAGAACGATGATGCATTTATCAACCTCCTCGGATACATTCGCGGCAATGTGTACTACAACCTCATGAACTGGTATCGCCTTCTGTTGTTAGCTCCCCTCGGCAAGTTCTCGGACCCCAAGCACATGGAAACCATGATGGGTGTCAAGCAGGGACAGGAAGGAAATGCTGATATGGAGAGGGAATTCAAGAAGATCTTGGATGCCCGTCCCAAGTTCAACGCCTGGCACCGCACCAGCCTCCTTCTCAAGTACATTTCGGCCTACCGCAATATCGACCGCATTGTCAACAACTTCTTTATCAACTTCGACGCCTTCTACAGCACCGGCCGTGAGATGAACTTTGCGAACATGTCACTCGAGCAGATTTCGACCTACTACAAGCGCAACGCCAGTACTCTCTTGCGCGATTGGAAGGCACCTGTTATCAATGATCTCTTGGTCATGGGATTCTTCGGTACTCTCAAGTCTTTCATTGCCAAACACCTCGTTGAACAGAAAGCTGCCCCTACTGTCCCTGGTGCTGCCGCCCCCTCGGCTGCTGATGCCGCTGCCGCTGCAGCCGATGCCGCCGCTGTGGATTCTCTCCAGAACGACCTCCTCTGCGGTGAGGACGTTGAATCCGCCAAGCCGACAAAGATGCTGATGGATATTGCAAAGTCGATCGACAACACGATCGAATACCGAGAATTGGGTAGCTGGTTCTCGAACCACAAGGATGAAATCTTGAAGGCCATCAAGCCCGAAAAGAACCAGTGGATCCTGCGTTCGACTATCTTAAAGCTCTCGTTTGTCAAAGCTCGCGAGCTCTTGAATGGCCTGAATGAGACTGAACCTGGAAAGCCACAGCCTCCAGTTCAGGTTGTTGCCGATGTCTTGGCCATGATTTTGGAGTTCTTGGACTCTTATGGATTCCGATGCATCAACGAGCTCAAGCTCGAGGAGAAGGATTTGAATGACGACCCAGGTATGCTTTTTTTTCATTTCGATATTTTTCTGATGACAAACATTGTATTTTTGTGAGTACTTTTTATTCTGACCATAGCTCTTTTATTTTTTTTCTTCATTTCTAGCGTTTGTCATTGATGCCGTTTCCGGATATATCCGCACCAGGGCTTACGAAGTTGAGGACCTCGATAAGCGTGAGCAGATGATCCGTGCTGCCGCCGAGGCCCTCGTCCACCAGAAACTCAAGGGCACACAGCTCATGATCTTCATGTGGCTCCTCCGCAATACCCGCCGTGTCGTCAAGCACCGTGAGAACCTCCGCTTTGCGCGTTCCAAGGTCTTTGGTGTCATGCGTCGTATCTTCCGCGGCATGGGTCACCAACTCGTCAAGCTCGGCGATCTCGAGAATGAGCAGGACGTTTTCTACCTCACCACAGAGGAACTCCTCTCCTATGTCGACGGTCGTGCAGTCTCAAGAGACCTTAAGGCCTTGACCAAGCTCCGCAAGACCGAGTTCGATGGCTACGTTGCTGACTCGAACGCTCCACCAGAGCGATTTGTCACTCGTGGAGCAGCTGGTGTCTACATGTGGTACCCGCACATCCTCGCGGACTTGGACTTGCTCAAGGATGCAGAGGACTCGAACGGCCCACCAGAGCCCGGTATCCTCAAGGGTGTTTCGTGCTGCCCTGGTGTCGTCGAGGGTGTTGTCCGCGTGGTCAAGGATATTTCAGAGACGAGAGATCTGGATGGCGAGATCTTGGTCACGGCCAGAACGGACCCAGGCTGGGTGCCTCTGTACCCCATGTGCTCGGGTCTGTTAATCGAGCGTGGATCGCTCCTCAGTCACTCGGCTGTTGTGGCTCGTGAGTTGGGTCTGCCGACGATTGTGGGTATCTCCGGAGGATTGATGAAGCGACTCAAGACGGGCATGCGGGTCAAGATGGATGCCGGAAAAGGCAAGGTCTATATCTTGGACGAGCTCGAGGCATTGGAGAAGGAAGCGGCAAACGGTGGTGGAGTTACGACACAAGACACTACTGTCTAAAGACGAGAAAAAAAAAGAACAAAAGGAAGAAAACCGGCAAGCTAGTTACATACGACCATATTAACACATAGACTTATATTTTGGAGCTTCTGTAAAATAAATCGAAGGCGATATTTACCGCAACACCAAGCCTCGTTATTCACTTGATCAGCTGCCGCACTAACAAAGTGACTTTGCAAAAAGACATCATAAACAACAGAGGACTCGCCTTGGCCGTTGCCTCTGAATTTGTCTTCGTTTTTGTTGTTGCTGCGGGCTTTCATATTCCTTTCGGAAGGCATGTTGATATAAAGTGCGGCTTTGTTGTTTTCACATTCAAGTCCTTCACAAGCTGCCAAAAAAAAAAAAAAAAAAAAAAAGGTCTTTCATACACTAACAGATGGCTTTCGATAAAATGGAGCGATAGACTTTATTGAGCGAGTAGATTAGAAAGATTATGGGAGAAAATCGTTGCCAGAAGTCAATAAACTTGTCATAAAATGTAGGTAATCGTGTTCTTGGTATTAATAAATGTGAATGCGTTAATAATGTGACAGCTCTACTCTTTTACGCCTTCTTGGCAAGGAGGAGTAAGAGTCCAATGACTCTGAAAAAGATGTAGTATCCCAGCAGGATAACCACTGCGCGCCATTTGGTCAACCACTCCACCTGGTCCATACCATAGTATGCAAGCGTAGCGATGCCCTTCTGGGATCCATCTGAAAACTCGTTGTCAAGCAGGCCCGAGAAGGCCCATTGGTAGTATGAGGCCCAGAATGCCCAGATCCAGCCTCGGGGAATATCCATCCTGCTAACGATAAAGCCGGAGAACAACATCGCCATCGTATTGATCAACGACAACATGCTCATGCCGACCTCAGCGTTCTCGGCACCGGCGCCGATAGCTGCGATCAGGGACAAGGCTACGTTCACGAAGACGGCGATGGAAACGAAGTAGTAGATCAACGAGCCGTGAAGTCCGATGAGGTAGTAGGTAATGACCACAAAGATAATGGACAGGATGGTGTACGACAAAGTCTCGACGATGGTCTTGGCCATGAAGTAGGAGGAGGTACGGTACATGCCGGCAGCGCGTTCTCTCAGGAACAGGCTTCGCTCAATGATGACTATTATAGAAAGAAAATTAAAGTCAAGGATGGTCAGTTGACTTGAGGGCGGACAAATATATCTGGGACAGCATATATCATCAGATAGAGAGAGCTACTTACACTGAGGCATAGCTGAGAAGGTCATGGTGGCGAGGAAGGAGGTGATAAAGAACAAGGAGATCGACGTGTTGAAACTTGTTTCACCCATCTCGACGCGATCCTTCAGTCCCGAGAATAACGATCCGACCACGAGTGCGAAAATAATGTGGATAACAGCCGAAGCCTGGAAGATGGTTGGGTGGCGGGCCAAGTTGGTCAAGCTGCGCTGAGTAATCAGCAACGTTTGCGTCAACGTTGTTGTCGCATATTCGGTCGTGTACTCCTTCTTGAACTTGTTGAGGAGAGTTTCGCCCTCATGCTTCTCGGAGCTATCTTGGTGCTCATTCATGAGCTGATTCAAGTAGGCCCCTTGGTTGTTGGCAAGGTATTGTTCGTACACTTGGGCAAAGTTCACTCGCGGCGTCGATAACTCTTGATTGGCTGGATCTTCGTGGAGTGTGATCAGATCCACTGTTCGACAGATTAAGGAACAGATGGAGGTTGGTTTAGTGTCTTGGTCTTGCGAACACGACATTTGTTGTTACCCAGATTCAGTGGCAAGATAACTTACAGAAGTAATCGGCAACGTTCCATCCCACTGGACAGTCGTGACCGTGTGTCTTAAAGTAGGCAGCGGCGGAGTGCGCCTTTCCGAAGTACACCACCTTTCCTTTCGAAAGTAGCAAAAGATCGTCGAAGAGCTATATAATGAAGAGAATGAAAGCGGTTGTGAGCATCTATGCTGAGTGACAAATTACAGAGCAATCGCCAAGATTGAGTATCGGACAATACCTCATAGATGTCTGAGCGGGGCTGATGGACAGTCAAGATGACGGTGCGGCCCTTGCGAGCGAGCTCCTTGATGGCATTGGCGACGTTCAAGGCATCGGTCGATGAAAGACCCGAAGTGGGTTCGTCGAGGAGAAGGACACTTGGACTGGACAGGAGTTCAATACCGATGGTGACGCGGCGCTTCTCACCTCCAGAGATACCACGGATGACAGCACCTCCGACCTTGGTGTCCTTGATGTGGGTCAGGTTCAGCTCTTGCATGACAGCATAGACTCGAGCAATCTTGTCTTGGTTTTTCATCTTGCGGGGCAGCTTCATCTTTGCCGCGAAAGTCAAGGTCTCGAGAACTGTGAGAGTCTCAATAAAGTCTACAAAAGAGCGGAAGGACGAGTGCAAATGTAAGAATGTTGGAGCAGTGTTTTTTCGCAGAGTACGAACACAAATGCGGGTCGGCTAACTAGGCGATGATATCATGAACAGAGTTGTATTTACCATCTTCTTGGGTGACATAACCGACGAGACGCTTGCGGATAGAGCCGTATTCCTTGACGGGAACATCGTTCAAGAGAATATCACCCTGGATCTTGCCGACATTGCGTGCCCGACGGTCAGCAAGCAAATCCAAGAGGGTAGTCTTGCCTGTAGAAAATAAGTTAGAGATAGTGTTCTCGAGGTGTAAATGGTATGCCTTAAATTCCATGCAGAAGATTATAAACATTAGAACAAAAAATTTCATCGTAAAGTATAGTACCTGACCCACTGGGACCCATGATGGCCAAGACACGGCCAGGGGTGGCCTTGGCAGAGACGTTCGAGAGCAGAGCACGTTGAACATTAGGCACCTTCTTGAAGATTGATGGCTTTTCTCCTTCCTTGGACTCCTCCTTAATTGTGATCTCGTATTGGAGATTCGAGACAGTCAACGATGCAGGGATGAACGGAACGTTGCCATCGTGGATGTCGATATGATGTGAGGGGTTGGAGGAAGCTTTGCTCGAGCCACTCGCGACACTTGGGGTGCGCTGTGGGACGCTGTTAGGTTTTTCCATGATGTGCAAGAGAACAGGAGAAGTGGAGAATGGGGGCTGTCTGATGGGTGTCAACAAGGAAAAGTGGGAATCGACAATAGTTTAAATACAAATTGCTGTGTCGTGAGTTGAGCTGAAAAAAGAGAAGGGAAGGAAATGAAAGGAGGTGGAGAAAGAAGAATGGGACAAGCTATGCCTTGGATGTTAAGTGTTCTCAGGTGAAAGAGGGAAAGAGAAGGGGAAAATGGAGGGGGAAAGGAATAAAAGAAGAAGGTGCAGTTGTGAGGAACCAATAATTGTTCTCTAAAACAATAATCGCAGCAACTCCCCCGTTCCCACCTGAAAGATGCTTTACTTGTATCACCGCAAGGTCCATTTCCGATTATTTTGTGACCCAAATCAAAATTCTGTGAAAGTCGCAGAGTCGCGAGGAAAAGCGTCGAGATGTGGTAACAATCGTTTGCTGGCCAGAAACACATATTCTCACTAAGGGATTACCTTGTTCGTGCGTTCATTCAAGACGAACGTAGCAAATACGTAACTGAGTTCCTTCTTTTTCGGCCGGGTAACCGGAGTCTTGATAGGAGGCGGACATGTGTTCAAAGCGTCATTGCGCTGTTCTTGCGATAGAGAGTTAGGCTGAGGAGATTGCGTGTGGCTGTAAAGACGTTCAGTCTTTTGGTTCACATGCGAAGGAAGTTGGAAAAGGAGCGAGGAAGGACACCAATGACTTGTGGCATGAGTTATTTTCTGGGACAGTGAACAGCAAAAAGATTAAGATGTACTTCACAGCGTAGTACCATGGAAGAAGTATAATCAACGACATGATTTATGCATTCAACATCCATTATGACAATGATGTGAGGCACGTTTGAGCATCGAATTAAATCAGAGAACATCAACCATGTTTAAAATGTAAAATAGGAAGGCCCGGGTCTCTCCCGTTTGTGCTATCATGTTCTTTCCATTGAGCCTAAATAATACGGCGCATGCATTTAAAAATTTAAAGATTCGAGTAAAGGTATGCATAACACAACTTAAGTTAACTTGGCTGATTTCTCAAGCCAGTGCTCTCTTTGTTGACAGACCATTTAATGCTCTCTCTTTGTTTACGATATTGTATTCAATCGCTCTCCTGCATCGTGCATCATACATGTACTGCTCATACAGTACATCTACTCGTTTCATTTTCCAACCAAAGACGCCGACACTGTAGCGAAAGACATTGCGACAGTTCGCTCAAAGTCTATTCTCCTCCCGCGGGCACACATGGCACCGCCATGCGGACCGTTGCTGGACTAAATTCTCAATTCTTTCTTTTCCTTCCTTCATCTTCGCTGCTCGTAATCTCTTCTTCTTTCCTCATTCATGCAAAAAGCCACCATTACGAACTCCTCCGCCAACTAACGACCTCCTAACGACCAACCAATATCATCATCCAAGAATAACTCTTTCTTTTCCCCCTTTGCCCCGCCATCGTCTGAACAAAGCACAAAAGTCAGCGTAGGACAAGCTCCAGCCCGCAATCACCTTTATATCCTTTCTTCATTCTCTCCTCTCAAAAGTTTCCATTCCCTCCCTCTATCTCTCATTCCTTTCTTCGTCCCTAAATCACTACCGACGCCATGAAAACCGAACTGGAAGAACACAACAAGACTCAACTGTCGGTGTCAAGTTATGCCAGCAGTCGTCAAGTCGATATCTTTGTTCAGTTCTCAGGGTATGGATCCCACCTGCAGATGCTCACCCCACCCGCTACATCACCCAATACCGGTTGATTTGTGCACAATGAACCGCCACTAATCCGATTCACTTCTCCCCGTTTCTTGTAGATACAAGAATTGGTTCAAATTCTTTACGGAGCGCGTTGCACTCTTCATATACCTTTTGACAGCAGCAGGATATGTTCTTACTGCCAACTACGCCCTATCAGACGGATCGAAGACCCTTCCTCTCCGCCCATTTTTCTGGACACTGATCGTGGAGACCTTTTTCCTGATCACACTGAGAGTCATGGATGACTTGAAGGATGTTGACACTGTACGTCCGTGGACATGATAAATTGTCGTGCAGACTGCGTGTGCTGCTCTAAACCAACAAACAAACTAAACTTAATCTTCATTTTCCTTTCAGGATATTCTCGCTCACCCAGAGCGCCCCTTGCCAAGAGGACTGGTCACGGCCCGCGAAGCTAGCGTCGTCGTCCACAGCTTGGTCTTGTTCCTGATTGCCAACGGAATCGCCCTTGCCATCGTCGAGAACGTCGCCTGCGGTATCCTCTGCATCGCCACAACCATCTACTACTACGCGATGTTTAAGGAGTTTGGATGCGGTCACTGGTTGAGCGCCCGCCCTATCCTTTACGTGATCTCGCATCAGCTCGTCGTTATCCTCATGGTCCTCTTCCCCATTGCTGCTTTCCACGGTGCCTCCTCCTTGAAGTCAATCCTCGCCTGGCACGCTGCCCTGTTGCAGTTTGGTGGCTCTTTCACATTCGAGGTCTGCCGTAAGCTCGACCCAACTGCTCATGTTGCCCTAGGAACTTACTTGATTGCGTATGGCAAGGTCAAGACATTCTTGATGATCCTGTTCGCGGTCGCCATCGGTGCCTGGGCCTCGTATGTAATGGCGGTCGAGATTATCATGTGGCCCTTCCTTGGCTTCTTGCTCCTGAGCGTCCTCGTCTTGTTCAAGAAGCAACGCGTCCCTGGAACTCCTTTGGCCGATGGTGAGGAACCCCCTAAGGGACACAAGACTGTCGAGTTAATTTGCACTCTCATCACGCTCTTGACCATGTACATCGTCCCCATCAAGGTGTGGAGTGGAGTCCCTAAGACTGCTATGCGCACCTTCCAATAAGAATCTCTAATAGCATTCCATATTTTTTGCATATGTCTGCCATCCACTATATTAATCTACTATCAATGAAATAATAAAAAAGAAAAAAAATTGTACGCAAAGTGTATTGAAGTCGTTTACACCCACATAAAAATCTGCCAGTCAATGCCGGATCCGGCTCCTTCTAGTAGCTATGGATCATGAAAATCAGTGCCAGAAATGCTAGCAAGCCCAAAAAGAAATGTATTTCAACGATATTAACATACAGCACGCACGGAACATTTAGAAAAAAAAACGGACAGAGGATGTTCATGCGACAAATAACAACTGACGTGAAGATATAAACAATGTAAGTGTTGACTCTTTGCTAGCCGAGTTCCCCTTGACAGTCTTTGATTCTTCGCGCCATCTGAATGGCTCGCGACATGATAGTGACCCCCTTGGCATGCATCGCAAACAGATTTGTATTGACCAACTTAGCGGTTTCAAAACAGCAAGCCAGATAGGTGTGGCCACCTTGATCAAATATAAGAATTGAATTCTCTATGCTCAAGTTTGCATTCGCAGCTTCCCGCAACGCCAAAAGAGCTGCGCCTTGCCACCGGAAACCGGGGCTCGACCTGACATTCCCGAAAAACGGCAACATGTCGAGTCCATTTTCACAGCGCCTCGACTTAGAAGTCAGTAAACGACGGCACATATCTTAAGCAGTTGGGACTGGAGTTACAATCGATCTCTACTGTGAGCAGTATATTTTGTTTGTCTCGACTTACATGACATGCAAAAAGCAGCTTTTTAACCAGGAGATCTTTAGTCTTCTGATGTCTTCGGACCTCGTGCTGGGCCACCATACCTAGCCTAAAACGGTGAATTTATGATGGTGGGATAGGGTTACTGGCCTCACGCCGGGACCTGACTGCAGGCCTGCATGGAGGCATTCCTGCTACGCCATGAATGGATCATAGATCGTGGTGGAGAATTCGAGTTCCTGGAGGCTGCGCCTAAGCGCACGCCATATAAGTGTTGTGTGTGATGGTAGTGAATGGAGCAAGGAGAAAAAAATACTTTAATCGAAATGCGGCAAGGGTTTTATGCATTCTATGACTATTGTTTTATCAAATGTGGCGCCTCTGGCAGGAGACCCGAGATTCCTTGTCGGAACAAACCTTCTTGGGCTTGTCCCTGAGACCAAGCCCTGTTCTATAATCTTATGAAATGGTCTATGTCCTACAGATTCACTCCTTTTCGCAGCCATATGTGCTAGACTCTATCTATGATCTTTCTTGCTGACATGATGATCTTATTTCTTCTTTTCTTTCGTAATGTGTGTTTCCATGGCTTTAGAATCCATCCTTTTCCATAACCTCCATAGTCCCATTTCGAGTTCAATAAATGCAACGGAAAATCTGAGCCGTACAGCTCCACCGCAATGGTTTAAATTAGGTCTCATATTCCATGCTACATGTATTTATTGCTCGTTAGTCTTGCAGATCATGATATTGTGTTTTGATGCCTATCCATGTCATTCAACTCTCGCGAACCGGACTTCTTCAGGCTTTCAGTCTGCCAACCTGACTCCAAGGTGGACACCTGGGCTTGGCTTCAAGCTGATCGACCATCGCCAATCAATATCACCCTTATTAGCCTTCATTTCCGGTGTCTGCACAAACTCGAAATTGTTCAACAAAATCGCCACATGTGTCTTCAATTCTAGGGTCGCAATCTTGTTGCCGATACATCCTCGCTTGCCGTGGTAGAATGGGAAATAGCAGAGGCCATTCGGAGGCGGGCAGGCTTTTCCAGGGGTGATCCATCGATCAGGGTTAAACTTAAGACCATCGGGGCCCCAGATCTTGGGGTCGCGTTGAAGGATAAACATAGGGATATGAAGGCTGGTCCCAGCGGGAACAAATAACGGTTCGAGACCATTGCTGCGGGGGAGGTAGTCATCTTCGACAGACACTCGGAGGTTCAGCTGGTTGACATGATAGGGGGTGTGTGTTAGTGATCATGAATGAGATCGTAGGCTCTTATTTGATGGCAGCCAAAGGGAGATAAAATATTTACCGGGACAGGGGACCAGATCCGAAGACTCTCACGGATGACGGCATTCAAGTAGGACAATGAGTTCAGCTCGTCATATGTCGGGTTGCCATTGGTATCATTGTACAGTTGGCGAGTCTCTTCTCTGAGTCGAGATTGAATCTCGGGATGGCAGGCCAGTTGGTAGAAGGTCCATGAAAGAGCTGCAGAAGTCGTTTCCTACCAAAAGTCAATTATCGAACATTAATCTGAGAAATGTAATTCGTGCCACGTGCGATTTTGAACTCTCCTTCAAGCAGCAGACTTACATGGCCAGCAAAGATAGCCGTAAAGACATCATATTGGATCTGCAGATCCGAACCTCCCTTGCCCATCAGTTGATCCACCAACAACATTGTCAACATATCCTTCTTTTTACTGGAGGCCTCCTCTTCTTGCGAAAAGTCTCCATTGTTGGCCTGAACTTCCTTCAAAAGTTCCTGCTTTCGGTCTTGTACAATATTCGTCATCCAAGTTCTAAAGTTCTGGACGGCACTCCAGGCTCGGCGGTTGGTCTTGGTGGGGATCCAATTCGACAACGGCAGCATAGACAGCAATGTCACTTGGAATGATTCGACGATGATTCTGTAGTTGTCGAAATCCGGGCCTATTGGATTCTTAATCGCCTCAAAACCTCGACCAAGCGCAAACTGCCCGATCGAATCCAGGGTCAAGCAATAAAATGATGGCTCCATATCAATTGTCGTATATGTCTTTCCATCTTGCTCCCATCGAGAGTCCTTGCTGCTTGATTCCTTCTTTGCACTGCTTGTTAACAGCTGCTTGTTCCAAACGTCAACCAAATCCTCGGCAACCCCCTGAAAGGCTGTTGTCATCGACTTCAAGTAAGTGTGCCTGAAACCTGCAGTCAAATATTTGCGGTGGGATGCGTGTTCATGGCCTGTCATTGACAGCAATGAGTGCCCAAGGTTCTGTTCAAATATCTCATTCGTATCCTTGCTCTTGAGCCAGTTGTCGTTGGCTTTTCCGAGGACATAGCCGGCGGTGACCGGATCTGAGGTCATCAGCGTCAGTCGAGTAAACCAGTAGTAGCGATAGATCGAGCCAGGGTACTCCATTGCCCAGTCGTATAGTGCCATCATAGGCTTCTTCTTCGTCATGGCGAGCATGTTTCCGATGAACGGAATCTTGGATGGACTCGGGCCGTCGATGCGGGTCAGAGGATCGAGGTATTGTGGGTATAGCCAGGTCTTGTAAAAGCCATAGGTGAACAATGCCGATAGAGTTACGGCAAGGGACATAGCTGATTGCTTTGTAGCCATGTCAATGACAGCTGGAAGTGTCATTTTTGTAGCGCAGAGATGTGGTTATGATAGGCCAATCGGTGGGACTTTTGGACAAAAGAAAAAGGGACAGCGAGATCAGAACATCGGTGGTTAGTGACACGATATTCATGAAGAGAGACATAAGCAATGTGTTAGCACCTTTTTGAGGGTCTTTTTGTACCGGATACTGCCAAATGAAGTAAGATGGCACTGGGAAAGAAGAAATGCTAGAAAAATTGCGGAACGAAAAGCGTGAAAAAGAAGTGAAGTGAAAGATGTGAAATTTAGGGTCTCGTGAAGATGTATTTGATACTAAGTTCTTGAGTGCGATAACTGACACGGAGGGACCGCAGTTTTGTAGGATTCGCCGGAATGATCTCAGCTATACCAAACATCCGACCCGATTGATGGTTGCCGAGCTCCGCGCTCAACGGTCTCTCCGTTTGTGTCTCATCTCGTTCTCGACCGTTCCTTCGTCATATTGGCTTCAGCTGCGCGCAGTGATGGACACTTGACCAAAACGTCAAGCGCTCCCGCCTACCTTGCGCCAGATGATTGATTTCCTGGAAGCACATGCGCATTGATGGCAGTGTTCTTAGAATATGTTAATGAGGGAAGTCGGGGCTTGAATGAATGAAGGAATGAAAGAGACATGCATTTCAATGAGGCTCTTGCATATTTTGAAATACATCAAAAGTTGTATGTATACGGTAAATCATGTTAACGTATTTCTTAGTTAACGTATTTCTCAGTTAAGTTATTCAAGAACTGACTTGAAATGAATAACCCCGTTTTAAGTTATCTTCATCTTAAGTTATGCAAATCCTATTGTCATATTGGAATCATGTTGATTAATTAATGCAGAGAATAAACCCACTCATCCGGTATCTTTATTCTCCGTCGAACATCCGTCGAAATCCCAGGATGCATGCGGACTGACGATAGAATGAGGAAAATGGTGGTGAGGGAATGCTCTCCGCCATCACCGTGGCAGACCGCTATCGCAGACATACTACTGCGACAGCTTTCAATGCACGCCAATGTGTTTGGGGCAAGCCGCGTTGGATTAAATCTCGCTTTTGCGATAGACACAGCATTATGCGGGATAGATACTGTATCTGCCTTATTTTTCGTCTAAGAGTCAAAGACATTATCGCTCGTCAATATGAAAAGATAGCTGTATTGTTTTTGCATCAACAACAGCCTCGCGCCCAAGTTCTGACGCCTTACAATGCTCCGCTTCCTCCATCGTCATCCTGACCCCCGTCTCTGCCGCTGGACTGATCTAGGTAAAACAGCGCAAAGGCGCTGCATGTTGGCGCGGGTAGTAGCGCGGAGCTTTGCAGCAAGGTTATTTATTGGCCCCAACTACCTCCCAAGCGACGCAAAATTTGGCAGTGTTGGCGATGTCATTCTTTCTTGTTCCTTTTTGTTTCGTCAGCGCGTTCCAATCGGCGTTCGCTCGGCCGTTGCTTATTTTATGCGCATGGCTGATTGGATCGCATAACGACAAGTGCACTCACAATACCTACCTGATATCCAAAAATTAATCTCAAGTTAGCGCTTCTGGGTACTTCCCGGATTCGATGGCGTGCATGGTCAAAGTGCTGTATATGCTCTCTTTGTTTACGATTTTTAACAAAACTAAAAATGGATGAATCCAAACGCACTCGAAATTCAACCCCATCTTTCTTCTCTCTGTCCAGATACGATACACCACATCATCCGAGAGCGCGATCGCTACAGTTTAATGAATCTCTCTCTCTCACCAATATTGTGAAGAAAAAAAAACAAATAAAAGGGCACGGGATCCTCGCCTTTGTCTGAGCAAAAAAAATTGCATCAACTTTCGTTTATTAGTACGACATTGTGCTCCTTTCCTTCTCAAATCTCCTCAAACCCCATTTTTCCACCCACCCCTAAATCGTCGCACTTACCCCCGCGTATCCAAGCTTGAGTACCAAGAAACCAAGAAACCACGACAGGTAAGCACCCAAGGAACTGGTTTGGCCTGTATTTCATTGCTGCTTCCTTTGCATCAATGTTTATAGAGAGCATCGAATTTTGGTCCCGTGTTAAATTATAACAAACAAATGCTCCTCTGTCTCATTTTACCCGTCATAGAATCTCCTTCTTAAAAAGCAGGACCACAAACAACGAAAGAGTGTCTCTTTACTATACATTGCCCTATTCTCCAATCAACATGTCGCCAAGATACAAGTTCGGACCTACCAAGGCCAAAGAGTTTTACAATGAAAACACTGTCATCTTCCTGACTGGTGCCACAGGATTTGTCGGCAAGACCATTCTCGAGAAGCTGCTGCGTTCATTCCCTCGAATCACAAAGTATGACCTTACTTTCTACCCCTTTGTACCTGGGGTTGCGAACTGCTTTGGCGCTGATCTTTTTCCTCTTTCGCCGGAAAGATATTAACAGATACAAAAAATGCATCCAACTTCTGACAATTGACAACTTAGGGTCTACTTGTTGGTCAGGATATCAGGCACAAAGACGTTGCAGGATCGTATTGACAACGACATCTTTGCCAGCAAGATCTTTGACACTTTGAAGGCCCAGTTCTCCAGCGCAGAGGAGTTCCAGGAGAAGATTTGCAAGAAGATTGTGCCTGTTCAGGGAGATATCACTATTGACCTCTTGGGTCTATCGGACAAGGACCTGGCCATGGTCCGCGAGGACGTGACAGTTGTTATTAACAGCGCTGCCTCTGTTAGCTTTGACGACCCCCTGAACAATGCCATCGAGGTATAGAGCAGATACTTTTCTGTCCTCCCACGCAGGTCTTTTTATTTCTTGTCCCCTGTGCTAATTCGCTTTTTGGGGTTCAAACTAGATGAACGTAAAGGGACCCCTCCGTACATTTGAAGTCGCAAAGGGCAGCAAGAAACTCACTGCATGTGTTCACATCTCAACGTGCTACGTCAACGCACCCATGATTGACTCCCACATTGACGAGATCGTTTATCCTCACCCCTTTGGTGAGCCCGAAGCCATTTACGAGATGCTCCAGAAGATGTCGTACGAAGAAATCCGAAACTATGAACGCTCCGTCGTTCTCAAGACATATCCCAACACCTACACTTTCTCAAAATCGTTGACGGAACATCTCATCATGAAGCGGTACAAGTCCATGGGTCTTCCCATTGTCATCGTTCGCCCCTCCATTGTCGCAGCTGCCCAGCTGGAACCGGTGCCGGGTTGGGTCGAAGGTGTTGCAGCAGCCAACAAGGCCGTTGTGTCCTGTGCGCTTGGTCAGGTGCAGGAATGGATCGGCATTGATGTAAGGTGGCTTTCGAAATCGCTATCGTGTGCCTGTTTTAGATCCTGTGTCTCCTAAACTACTGCTGACTTGTCCCCTTCCTCGATCATATGTAATGATCTATAGACCAAAAGAACAGATATTATCCCTGTCGACATTGTCGCAAAAGTCATTCTCCTCTCAGCGACGACCGCTGACCGCTCCTTGCCACAGCCACCCATCTACCATGTCGGTACCAGTTGCCTCAACCCCATAACCTGGGGTCTCTTCGGCATCTACCTTTCTGCCTTCTGGAACGCCGTCGAGAGGCCCCGCCGCCGCGTCTCGGACGACATCCGTTTCGAGATGTACCCACTGGCCGACTTCAAGCGTCGTTTCGACCTTCGGTTCGGAGAACAGATCCGTACGCTGGCACAGCATAAAGATGGCAAGAAGCTGAAGATCCGGATCTCCAAGGCTATGGCAGTCCCTATGACGTTTAAGACGTTTTCACAGAATGAGTGGTTCTTTGATGTGACCAACACGCTGGAATTGGACGATGCTGCGCCGGCAGAGTTGAAGAGTGGGCTGAGGAGAGGAATGGACTGGCACCGGTACATGGAGGATTACAATACCGGTATACAGCAATTTATTTTGAAAGAGAAGGTGGATCGGTCGCTAGTGATCGATTACTCAAGAACGACGACCGCAGCTCTTCCATCATCATTGCCAGCAAAAGTAGAAAGACCAGAGGTCGTTGCTAGACTTTAAACACCTCCCCACCCATTTCATCGCCTTCTCTCATTGTATTTTTGCATAAAATAATGATGTTTATAGCTGAATTATCAATTATCTGTGTCGATTACGCATTTTACGCATCTCCAACGGTTTGTTCCTTGTTGAGCCGATCAGCGTTCAGTTTCGCAAGAATGAATCCTCGGCATGCATCGCAATGGCCAGCATCGTCAACACAGGTCCTTCCCAGTCGGTCCTTGAGGCTCAAATCGATTTCCGGGAAGTTGTCCAGCAAATACTCCATCAGCGCATGACGGTGCTCCGCTGCAACAATGTGCATCACCGTTCTTTGGTCGAACAGTGGTCGGTTCAGATCATATCCCGCCTCAGAAATCAGCGTCACCCTGTCCAAATCGCCCTCCGTTGCCGCAATCATCAGCTTCCATCCCAGATCTGACACCTCAGAGTCGTTAAAATGAGCGCCTGTATCACGAAGCATCTTGACAACTTCAAGGCTGGTGCCTCGAGTCACAGCATCATATAGGGGAGTGTGGTTTAGTCGGTCGCGCACATGGATCGACGCGCCATGGCTCAACAGGAAACGAACAACGTCCAAATGGCCAGCACTGCACGCGATATGCAGAGGCGAACGACCCTCCCAATCACCATGGCTCAGTCCGATACCATCACCACCCGTGATTGCACTGCCCACCAAGAATCCAGCCGTCGATTCTTCATCATGCTTTCCAGGTCCGAGATTCTGCGAGCCTCCGCTGTATCCCTGGCCATCTGACATGACATCCCAAAGTTTTGTCAATCCCTCCAGATCGCCGCTTCCGGCAGCACCGCAGATGAGCAAAGGGTAAAGGCTCCTTTCGATCCAGCGCTGATCTTCGCTCGACAGGGGTCCAACGCCCACCTCTGTCTGCTCTGCAGCTGACTGTTTCTGCGAGGTCTCCGAGTCGGAAGAGTTATCCGAGCTAGCAATCGAAAACGTCGGCTTCTTCTGCACCACTCCCTTTTTCTCCTCCAGACTTGCATCCTGAAGCCGTTTCTCAAGAGACAGCTCCTCCTTCAGCTGCTGTTGCCTTGGATTCCTGGGCGCCGGTAAGACCATCTTACGGTCAATCTTGGGCGTATTGGTCAACATGCCATTAGACGCGGCTCTGAACAAGAGCTGGAGCAGAGCTTGCGTGCGGTTGATGTAGCTGAACCGCGTGCGAGGCTGGATCACTGTCAACTCGCCACGCAGATTCGTGGTCATCATCTCGCGGACCTTGGGGATGGGCAGGTCATGACCCAAAAGGTAGGAAAGCTTGGTGAGGGCACACTCGGGCGTCATGTCGTTTCCTGGAATCACGCCGGCGCCATAAAGGACTTTTCCGGTCTGGTACGAGTCCGTTACCAATCCTCGTTTGCCTATAATGTTTTTTTTAAAACCCGGTGGTTAGTCCACTAAGCCGTATACCCATTCCCTCCTTTGCTGGAGTCCCAAATATTCGACAACATTTCTTCTACTTTACACTGAGTGCAGTTGACAATGACGACACCGCGGTCGCATGCTTCCCGGAGGGCAGCGATCAGATCTGCACGAGTGGAGGGGGCATTTCCAGCGCCGTAGGTTTCCAGAACAACACCCTGGATGGGTGGGGCTAAGAAGGCTCGGATCGTCGTCTCTGTGATTCCGGGGAAGAGTCGCAAACTGGCCACGTTGGGGTTCATGGACTTGTGTGCACGGAACCTGGCAAGCGAGGTGGGGCGGATGACGTCGGACCAGTTGACGTCTGAGCAAGGAGTAACATGTATATAAAAATACGGTGTGAGAAAGATGCTTTGTCAAAAGAAAAAGATGCGCATAGACGCGGGAACAGAAAGGTCCAAGCAGGAGGGGAGGGAAGGAGGCCTTACCGATGTTAATGCCGACCTTGACGAGTGGATCCAGGTTGGGACTGTCAAAGGCATTAAAGTTGATGGCATCCATCTTGGAGGAGCGGTTGCCCCTGAACAGCTTGTTGCTGAAGTAAAGACAGACTTCGGGGATAACAAAGTGGCCGGCGATGGTGAGTGCGCCGAGGAGGTTGTCGATGGCATCGTTCCTGATCTCGGTGATGGGCACCTGTGAACCGGTGATGATGACGGTCTTGCTGCGAGCGCAGTTCAGCGACCAAAGAAAAGGGCGGGGAGGGATATGAAAGTATTTTTTTGGTCAGTGTGCCTGTTCATTTTCCGCGTGGAGAATAAAATTGAAGCCCCGTGTGAAAAAAAAAAAGGTTGGGTGTACCAGCCAACGTAAATTGTAAACAAAGAAATACAAAAATAAAAAACGGCACACCATCCACGGACTACGGGATGGCGTCAACGAAATTGAGCATAGCTATCATGGAGTCACGGTCGCAGCGAGTAGCCGTTTTGGCGGACTTGACTCATCTCGCTCATCTTGCTCACTTACCCAAGATCTTCCAGCATAAAACTCAGTGCGCTAGCCGTGTACGCCATCGTGTCAGTGCCGTGCAGTACAATGAAGGCGTCAAACAGCTCGTAGTTTGCCTCAATGTCTGTCGCGATCCGCACCCAGTCTGTCATGGTCATATTACATGAGTCCAACAAAGGGTCGTATTCCAGAATTGAATATCGGATTCGCTTCCCATAGAGCGATGGTGGGGTGATCAGAGAAGGGATCTTGCCCTGCCTGTTGGGCAGGTGTGCGAAGCAGGGGAGTCTGATTTTGTTCACAGGGGTATTGGGAAGGAGAGTGGCGCCTGCTGCTGTGCCATTGATAGTTGCATGCTCTGGGGGAATGGTGTGGTGGAGGCCATTCATGGCTGGATCGAGATGCTTGTTAAGCGAGTTATTATTGGGCAGTGATTCCAGGTTGACCCCAGAGTTGGTTCGTGAGAGTCGTCCAAAGACGGTTTTGAGCGAGGGCAGATCATGAAAGCGCGCCTGGCTGGAGAGGGTATCGGCGAGGAAGTTGGGCACCGGCACGTAGCCGTGCTGCTTGGTGTTCTTCATGCCGATGGTGCCTCCTGTGTAGATGATAAGGACCCTGGAGACCTCTGGAGGATCATTGATTGATGGTTATTTTTCTGAGAATGTGGGGTGTCTATCACACACAGACTGAAATCTGCGCGTGGTGCATTTGTTGCAGGGATTTCTTTTTTTTTTGTCCCTCTGACCGTTCAGCTAAAATAGAACCGTACCACATGGCAGCATTTCGTCGATGAACTGCGAGAGCTGGTAGTCGACAGCGGCATTCTCGAATGCGATTGTGTCGAGGCTGATGGAGGGCTGCTGCATGGCGCCAGTTGTGGTTGGAGGAGAGGGAAGGGAAGGGAATGAGGTGCGATGTGGAAGAGAGAAGAGGGAGGGACTTTGGAATCAGAGGAGAAAAAGCGGCCTTCTATTTGAGCAGTGTTCAGGCACTGAAGCTGTAGCTGATCACAACGGCGAGCGGAGAGACAGTGGGACGAATGGCGCAAGGGTGGGAAAGGGCTGTGCGCTGGAAAAAAGCTTCCATTACTGCACGTGATCTATTAGGGACAACAATCGTGCTGGGACATGACCCACAACGTGAAAAGACTACGCACACAGAGGACCAGGACCAGGGCCAGGCGACCCTGTCTTTATCAGATTTGAGCACAAAGTTTCTTTATTTTTGCGACTAACCCTTCCCTTCGCCTTGGGTAATTTTGTTCAAAGCCTCTCCTCAAGCTTCTCCAGCTTCGCCTCTGCCTGGTCAATCAAAATCTCCAGTTTCAGTCTGTAATCATGTGGATCGACCGAATGCAGCCACGCCCGCAGCACCGACGCTCCGTGGTGCGTTGGAGGGTCGAATGGCCTCTTGCCCTGGATCGCATCCCCAAACGCCTTCTTCAGATCATCAAACTCGTCCAGCCGACGTCCCAGTGCCGCCTCTAACATCGAATCACGATCGCCGGTGTGATCCTTGTCATCATTGTGCTTTTTCTTGGACGACGAGGTATCGGCTGCGTGGACAGGTCTTGCGGTCACTGCTGCAATGTTCATTTTGGCTGTTGGTTTGAGGGATAAAAGAGTGGGTGTGGAGACGGCGAAAAGAGAAAGAGACGAAGGCGCGTTTAAATACGCGGTGAGAGTGTGAGTGTTGCAAGCGCGTAGACTACACTTGATCAAGGTGCGCAAAGTCTCAATCCCACAAAAGGGCAATATATCTGATATACGACTCATTAATCAACACGATGCACTCTGTTTTCTGCCTTGTAGACACAGTAAAGGTACTACTTTGAAAAGTAGAGATATGAAGAGAACCTATATGTTTGCCTCTGGCACCTTTGCAAACTTACCACCATTACCAAGTGACTCGCGGTGGGTCGTGCTTTGAATCTTGATAACTTGTCCCTTTGGGACCAGGCACGAGATATTAATCTCGAATGCGCCTTGCGAGATCATCTCGATGCCTACCTTCACCAGTGTCGAAAACAACAGCAATTTTCCAGTTTATAAAATTACATTTCACTAGTGGACTTAGCCAGGGATATTCAAAGATGTGAATACGGCATTTGTGGGGGCCAGCCTTCGACAGAGGCTCCTGTGTCGAGCAAACCCCTCTACTTTTAATCACAACGGAGAAAGATTTCATTTTAATTTAGCACGCGTTGACGCCAGGCAAAAAATAAACAGGCAGGAAAATAACAACAAATAAAAACGCGTCCAGTGAACATTTTAAATTGCGCCCGAAGCCACCACGCTGGAAGGAGTTTGTACCTTCTTACTGGGCCAGTCGCGACAATCACTCCTCATCGCTCCATCAAACTCCCAGCTCAGCGAGAAAATCAACATGGCCAAGGTCACATCGAGATGGGCGCACGGAGACGAGATCACCGGAGTGGCCTACACTCCCGACGGAAGGTGCGTCTCCAGGAGACTGTCAAAAAAAAACACCCATAAACGCACACCGCAAACATTGTCTCTGGACCGCTGCTCTAACAACTCTCCTTTGATCATTGGACACTACAATAGCTATGTAGTCACCTCCTCAGAAGAGTTCACAATGCATGTGTTTCCTCAGAAGGGTGACAGCACTGACTCCAGTGCGATCAAAATCGAAACTCAGGAACCAGTAACGTGTCTCGTGGTCACTGTAAGCAGACGTTATCCTGATCCGCATCTAAAGTCAATGACCAGCTAGAACAATCTAGCAACGGCAATATTTTGCTTTCTAATGCCATGTTGGTATGGACGCCGTTCACCATTTATCTAGAAAGACAGTATTTTCACGGGATCGAGCGATTGTATGGTTCGACAGTACGGCGTCGAGAACAAAGATTTCATGGGTATTATCATTCGATGCGACCTGAAGGTTAGATGCCTCGCCATATCGCCAGATCGGAAGCTTCTGGCTGTCGGATCAGAGTAAGAAATAGCGATGAACAAGGGACCCATATTCAGTCGGGCGAGTTGATTTCCGATAATCAGACACTAATGCAGCCTTCATTTCCGTAGGTCGCCAGATATCAAGATTATTAACCTGGAGGATCCCGAGAAATGCTGGGCATTCAGGGGTCACAAAAAAGCTGTCAACTCGCTGTCTTTTGACCCTCTTGGAGAATTTTTGGTAGGAGGCCCATCCAGTGCCATGTAATTTGATCAAGGACTTTGTGCAGGGTGGTTGCATATCGCATTTTAACTCGCCTTATTAACTCCACATTAGCTGTCATCAAGCTGCGATGGCACTGTAATTGTTTGGAACCTGAAGTCGAGTGACACAAAGCCGGTTGAGATCATCAATGTTATCCCTCCCACAACAATAGAGTACGTTCAGTGTACACGGGATGATAATGCTTCAACATTTTGCGTCAAACCTGGCCAAAAAGATCTAACCGGAGATCCGTCTGTCTTTTATTTAGCTCCACAACAAGGATCCCAGTAGCATGGCACCCATCGAACGAGTTTTTCGTAATTGGCAAGGACAAGGGTAAGGGACTTCAAAGTCAGCACCATAAGCGTTCTGTGCCGTAACAATTGCTGCTGAACTGACAAGGAACTCCTTCTGTTATCAGACATCGCCGCCCATCATAGACTCACATGGAAAAAATCTTTCACCTACAGAACTGGATCATCGAACGTAGGCACAGAGAACCCTGGAGGAACGAATACGGCCTATCAAATTCTACTCTAGCCCTAATCTATACCATTTCCCTTGCAGCCTGTGAGATGCCTCGCATGGTCACCTAATGGCAAATTTTTAGCGGCATCCTCGACAGATGCAGAGCTCTGGGTTTGGCAGTACAAGGAAAAGGAGAACCCTATGCTGACGTAGGTCCCGTTAATACGTTAGCGTTAAAGACATCGATTTCATCTACTTTAGCACGTCGCTAACGTATTCTTGCTTTCCACAATCGCCTTAGACATAAGCACAATAATGGAGGGATTACAGCCGTCGCATGGACCCCCAACGCAAACCGCCTTGTATTTGTAAGTGAATCTAGCGTGCAGCACTGGGATCAGTACTTTCGTTTATAGAAATTTGGTCCGCAATCTAATTGACTGTGCTGGTGTATAACTGCTACCGCTAGACCGATACCGTGGGAGAGCTGTCTCGTTGGGACGATGTTGTTAATCCCGAGAAAGGGTCCCCATTCAACCAGCCAAAACCAGACCCCTTGGAAGGACTTTTTGACGAAGCTGCCGTCGAGGACCCTACTATTGAGGACCAAGGTACTTGTTTTCTAGGATGAGTTCGTGTAATGCCGTAGCGAATATCGTAGAGACCTCTAACAATAGGCCTCTTTAAAGACATGGCACAGGAGTATATGAGCGATAATGAGTCGTTGAACGACTTTATTGTCGAGGATGAGACAGGAACGTACCTTGAAAAGAGACCTTCATCTAGTCAGAAGCCAGGTGCACAAACGCGACCAGCCAAGGAGCTGCATCCTCGATTCCACTCAGGGTCAACTTCCTTGCGTGATGAAAGGCAATATCTCGGTATGTCAATGACTTTTAATCTGCAGCCGGATCGATTCATGAACGCAATATACGTTAACTGACCAAAAAATTTCTTTTATGCTTTGATAAACATAGCATTCAATCTTCTCGGAGTTATTACAAGTGTCAACCATGGGACACATGCTACCGTGTCTGTCGAGTTCCATGACAAGCTTGCCCACCGTGGCTACCACTTTACAGACAATGCTCACTTTACAATGGCCTGTATTGGCATCATGGGAACCCTCTTTGCTGCAGAGTCTAAGGATGACAACCCTAGTACGGTGTTCTACAAGACATACGACAGTTGGGCCACAAAATCAGAATGGCAGATCTACCTGCCCGAGGGAGAAGATGCAACAGGTAGCCAAGTCATTATAGTTCTTTCTGATGCTCAAGAGGTTGACTCGAACTATGAGATTAACCACGTCCGCTTGGATCCTGAATCAAATAGCCATTGCGCTGAATGCCGAGTCAGCAGTTGTGGCGACATCACGAGGATACGTCCGAGTATTCTCCCTGAGCGGAGTTCAGACTGCCCTGTTCAGCGTTGGCTCTGTCATTTCTGCTGCTGGAAAGGATGACATGATCCTTCTCATCCACCATCAAGGCGAACCCTTTGAAGGTAAACCCTGGAGTCAGAAATGGCACAGTATAGTACATATGTAGGGAGTGCTTCATGCTAATGTGTGTCAAATTGGTCGCTTTAGGATCGCAAAACCTGGGATATTCTATCTACAATGTCGAAACTGGCCAGAGGATACAGCACGGAATGGTTCCACTATCAGACGACACTTTTATATCCTGGCTAGGCTTCTCTGAGGGCGGCATTCCAACCTTCTACGATGACAAGGGTATGCTTTACATTCTCAACTACTATCGCCGAGTCGATCAAGGACAGTGGACGCCCATTTTGGACACAGCCTGGATCAGCGCAGACTCTGAAAGTCGTCCACATTACTGGCCAATCGGCCTCACAGATGAAGCGTTGACTTGCGTCAAGTGCAGGGTAAGTGTTTGGCACTACCTAACACACAGTAGATCACATGTCATTTTCATGATTCCTCGGTTTTCTTACCTTCATTCTCATCTTGATGTGTTGTAGAAAGGTGAAACGGAACCTCCTTTCCCCAAGCCCTCTGTGACAGAGCTGCCGTTAAGATTACCCACTCTCTATCAGGATACCGTGACCGGAAAGCATGAGGAAGCATGGCTTCGTCAAAAGATTTTATCTGGATTGAACAAGGATGAAAAGATGGCAACGTCCTTTGAGCGTGCAGACAATGTTGTCGCAAAGAAGGAGCTCGAGATGGACAAGCTGGCACTTCAAATGATCGATGTAAGTTACTAATATATTCAACGGAGTGGTTGTATTTGTCATTTATTGATGTGGTTTTATCTTTATCCTGTCCTTCCACTCTAGTTGGCTTGTAAGGCCGATCGTACACAAAAGGCCTTGGATTTGACGGCGATGCTCTGCAATCTGAAATCGATTGATGCGGCAGTGAAAATTGCTCATCACCACAACTTACACAGTTTGATGGAACGCATGAACAAGGTCAAGGAAATCAAGATTATGCAGGAGCAGGACAAGGACCCGAATGCAGAGATGGAATTGATCATGGCCAACCCTGTTCTTGCAGAACGGAACGCAAGAGACCAGGGCACATACAAAGTTTCGTCTAGAGATGAGGATCAGGAATTGGAAAGGAGGACGTTCCAGAGAACGGCACCCATCAAAGCCAATGATCCGTTTGGGCGACGCGTTGTGAAGGAGTCTACCATGAATAAGGCTGCTAATGGCCGCGGCTCAACATCCGCAAACGCAGGCGCATCAGGAGCGAATCCGTTCAAGAAAAAGAGCGGATCGGATAGTGCAGGAGCACCAAAAGGATTTGGCGCCGTTGTGAGGGAATCTGACAAGACTATCCTGCCCCTCACGCGACGAGCAACAGACTTGTTTGAAGCGACAGACCTACTGATAGCGGATGAGCGAAGAGCGAAAGCGGAGAAGGAACAGGCACGGCAGGATGAGGTCTTACGGAAGAGGAAGGCTAACAACGCAGCTCCGAACGGCGGTCAGAAGACGCTCAGTATGTTTGCTAAGCCTGCTGGCGGCGATGCATCCTCCTCCTCCTCTGCTGAGGCTGCGAAGCGGTTCAAGAAGCAACAAGACGAAGAGCAAGATATCGACATGGCGATGGACGCGGATGACTTTTTGGAGGATATTCAAGGCGATGAGGAGGAGGACGAGGACTTGGAGCTTGCAGCCAGTGTCGTAATCCCAGCCACACAGGACGAGGAAGATATCTTGGAATCGTCGATTGAGGAGACGCGCGGACATTTGGAAAAGACGCGAGTGGCGTCGTCCCTGTCGCCGTCCAAGAGCTCCAGCTCTGTGCTTGCTGGATTCAAGTTCAATGCTTCATGAGGACTTGGCACACAAGAGATTGAACCCATTTAGATATTTGTATCTGCCCACATGCGCATAGCAAAATATATCGAGTCGTAATGTAACAGTAACAGAAGGAATCAAGTCGTTCGGGCAGTGAGAAAGTGCGTTCGGGATACTCCGAAATTGCACCGTGCACTTTGGGAGAGAATATCAGGTGATTGCTGAAAAATGAATACCGATCAATTCAGTGAAACCTTCTTTTTATCCAATGTTTGGCTGAACACAGTGAGGGAGGCGTGGTCAATGTAATAGTTGCGTAGTTAATGAAGGGGTGGTTCCGCCTCCTGCTGTGCTCTGTCGACAAAGCATGCGCGTGTGTACTGTTCCTGACCTTTTTTTTTTTCCTGATCCCCATCGACCCATTCATCGCACCATCAACCCTTCCATCGACGCGTTATGATGTGTTTGAAAGAAATGACACGGTACGCTACCTTGCAAAAGCGGTACAGACAGAAGTGTTGATAGAGGAAACAGGGTCGCCTTTGAGATATTGTATCATTTATTGTGATTCATCTCAAACTGTACTGCAGACCTTGTCGACATAGAGCGCTATGTAACCACCCAAAACCCCTCCCGAGACGACACCAAGGGATACCGTTATGAGGTTGAATCCGGCATAAATTCCCATTGAGCCAATTGACTGCATTACTGCTACAAATCCTCCAATAGGGACATATCCGGCGTGGCATGCCATTAATATCGCTCCACAAGATCCAGCAACAATGCCTCCTGCAGTAAATCCAAGTAGGAACGGGACAGTCGCAACTATTACAGGAAGGCCGAGTGCACCTGAAAAACATCCAACCAGGACATATTTGCACACGTTGGTAATACACTCCATGGTAATATCTAATTGTCTGGTGTTAGTCGAGGAAACCTTTCGTGTGGAGTGGACAAGCGCAAAAAAACCCTTTTTGAATTCCGTAACAAAACACACAGCGTATCCAATACCTTGACTGGGCAACAGAGGAGATAAAGAGGAATCGAAAGGACCGACTGTGGCTGGCTGTGTGGCTCACGTTGAGTAAATGGAGTTGACGTCCGATTAGGAAAGCGACCAGGGGATGAGCCGAGAAACAGACAAAGGAGAAGGATGGAGAGAAGGACAGAGAGAAGGAAGGAGAACAAGAAGGAAAACAGGAAGGAGAACAGGAAGGAGAGAAGGAAGAGGAAGGAAGATGACACGCGTTCCTGAAACGTCACCCGATTCCCGGTATTGTCCGTGCGCACCTGAGATATTGGTGGACATCAGCTTACTCTCATAACTTGTGGGGCAGACTTGAGCATCAATACCCTTTACTGGGCTCAGAGCTCAGGATTGGCTCTGAAGGACTCCTCAAGTACTTTCTGAAATATGGAGTTTGAAGGATGGGAAGACCAAGAATCGGTAAAGGCCTACCTTTCTCGAGCAGGAAGCTGTTTACTAGACGATGACTCAAGGTGAGCTTTGGGCGATCGCATTCCGCCAGGAGCAATTGAATTTCTATGCAAGAGGCTTGTGGGCCGCTTCCGTTCCATTGCCGCAGACGTGTAGAAGGATTATCGAAGGAAACGAGCAAGATACCTGGCAGGTCGCCTTCCCAGCAATGTTAAATTTCAAGAAACAAATCCGTTGTAGACGACTTTTTGGAAAGCGGCTGTGTAGCCTTGGAGACAAAATCTGACCAGTGATTGAGGACGTCAAATACAGAGAGAAGTTACATGATTCCCCTCTTTAAATGACAATAGCCTGCACGCCAATGTTTCTTCGGTGCTCTTTTTTCCATTCGCTCATCTTCCATTCCTTTCAACCTCTCTCACGATGGCAACCCGAAGTGCTCGCACGGCAGACAAGACTACCAACGACAAACATGCCCGCATACTGAAGGCGCTCCTTCAGAAGCCAGAAAACAAATATTGTGTCGACTGCCGCAAGAAAGGTAGCGCTATTTTGGATCCACGAGCTATTCTACTTGGTGCCTTCTTTCACTCCGATAAACACTGAACCGCTCCCTCCTTCTCTCTCTATTTGCTATTGTAACCACGCACATATCAGATCCTCGATGGGCTAGGTAACGGCGAAACTACTACTTTCTCTTGCATTCGTAGAAAAAAAAAGAAATGCATACGCACATGTTGATGGTTGCCGAACCACAGCAGAGCGACACGTTTTCATTGTGACTTACAAATTACCGCTGTGCTACTTGCTATAGTTTCAACTTGGGATGCTTTATGTGTATCCGCTGCTCGGGTGTACACCGCTCCATGGGGACTCATATCAGCAAAGGTATCGTGGGCGAGGCGTCAGCAGACGGCGATGAAGTGATCACGGTTTTCACGGCTGCTGACGTATTACCCTCTTCTTCTTTTTTTCTTTTTCGTCGCGGAATTATCTTACTGTCACAGTAAAATCGGTTGATCTGGACAGCTGGACCGCAGTGCAGGTCGAGAATATGATCAAGTGGGGTAACGAGAAGGCGAACTTGTACTGGGAGTCGCGTCTGCCTGAGTCTAGCATTCCCAATGAGAAGTAAGCAAGCGTTGTGGGAAAGTGCACCGTGCGTCGATTATGTGAGCAAATAGAGATCACTCACAGTGAACATGGTTCGCATAATAGCACGTCTGGAATTGACCCATGGATCCGATCAAAATATGAATGGAAGCAGTTCACGACCAAAGGGCCTGTCCCCGACCCATCCGAGTTGGGACCTGTCGACGAGGCCATGCTCATGGAACTGGTAAGGGCAGGACTGACACAGAATGGTGACTTGATAACCGAGGGATGTTCTAACGTCGGAAACTCGTATCCTGACATGTTATTACATTCCATTGCTCCGACAGCATGGAAGATCTGATGGTAACTCTCGATCCCGAGGACACGGAGAACGATCTTCAGAGCCAGGATCCTTCGGAATCATTGCCCCACCACCCAGCAATCCCACACGCTCTTCTTTCCTTAAACGACCCACCTCTGCCTCTGCCGTCCAAGGAGCAGATCTTTTCTCCATTAGCCAACAACGTTCCGCATCTGCAGTTACTCCAGCTCAGGAAGACTTTTTTGGGCTGAACGAACCTGCTTCGCCCGCTAGTCCCGCGTTACAAACCCAAGCCAAGAGGGCGAGCATTCAGTCGCCACAAGCCCAGCAACCTACTCAGAACTCGGCCACACAGGATCTCTTCTCGTTGGTTGCACCGGCGCCATCGGGCGGTCAGCCAGCACCAGGAGCGGCGGCGGGAACACCTACCACAGCTCAGGGACAGGGACAGGCGAAGGCAGGAAATGCGGATTGGAAAAACTCGATCATGTCGCTTTATGGGAACAGTCCGTCTGGAGCAGGAAACCGCAACTCTGGCAGCTTTAACATGGGCATGCAGCAGCAACAGGGAGCACAATTTGGACAACTACAGGGTATGAGTGCGTTTGGTTTCGGGCAACAGCAACAACAGCAACAACAACAGCAACAACAACAGCAACAACAACAGCAACAACAACAGCAACAACAACAGCAGCAACCGCAACAGCAACAACAGAGTCTGTGGGGCAATGACGATGGGTTCGGATCCATGCAACAGGCATCATCTTCGCCTTCGTCTTCCTTTGACGCATTTAGCATGGGATCCAATGCTGGGTTCGGGACTCAAACAAACAATGGATTTAATAGACCTGCAAGTGCAAATAACAACACCAATAGGAACTCAGTGCCGCAGGGAGGAGATTTGTTCAACATTATCGCAGGCACAACGCAGTCGCCAGTGACAAGTCCTCCTCCCCAGAACAAGAACAACAGGTATTATGCCGGGAGCAGCTGTAATGGTTAATATTTGAGATGCCATGGGGGGAGCATATCTAACCGACTCTTATTCCGTTCGCCTGTAGTGCGTTCGGGGACCTGACCTGGAACTAAACGGTGGTCAAGACGCGTTGACAGGCAGTTTAGATACCCACCGGTCGCCTCCAAGCGTAAACTAGACAGCATGAAAATAAAGACGAGGCATTTTTTATTCGCAAAAACGCACATATCTTGACAGAAGTAATGTTGTCCATCGTTGTCCATCTGGAGCCGGGTCCAATTTTGCTCCATCATACGGCAGTTCATCTACAACGAGGTTATTCAATTTTTTTATAGCGCCTGAGGCATTTTTCCCCCTTTGATATCCTAAGCATATATCCCCTTCTCATTCATGCGCTAAAAAAAATGGACGCGCCATTAAACTTCGTAGGAAAAAAAATGTCGCACGAAAAGTGCGATTGACAAGGAGCTGTGAGGGGGGAGTCAAAGAGTATCACCGTTTCCTTGGTGGTGGTGGTGATGATGATGATGATGTAGGTAATTCGGATAAAGCTATCCGTATGCCTCACCCCCTTCAGCCCCCATCAATCTCCCTCTTCAGTCTGTCCAGCCTCCCCTTTAACACATTCTCTTTCAGGGACTAACCCTCCTGGGTCCTTTTCTTCGATCCACCTCCCCTGTGCTCTGGATGTCATAAATCGTCCCATTTTTTCATCATCTCTTCTTCTGTCTTTTTTTTTTACGGTCGGTGCGGCGTCATGGCCCGAAATCGTGGTGCGGCCAACTGTCGCCTTCGTAACCCTGTGCTTCATCTAGTATGCTGCTTGGTATTTGATCTTTATACATTCAAAGTATTGAAGTAGGGATGTAGCGATGCGATGTGGGCAACATTATACACCCGCGATTCCAGACCCAACCCCTTTTGTTTTTTTTCGCAACTCATGTTTTGTGGTCCGTGGGCTGTTTTCATGTGGATGCGTGTCATTGATGTCAATGCGCTGTTTCCGCTTTTACTCTCTGTCCGTCTCTCCCCAGCATTCCAATGCTTCCTTTTGCAATTTAGTTTTTTCTCACCTCTCTCCTTACTTCATCCGTCAACTTCCGAAATTTTTCGTTAGCATGCGGCCTTTTGTTGTGTGTGTCTCTTCCGACTTATTGAAGGGGCCGGGGTTTACCTCTTTTTTTTTCCCTCTCTCCCTTGCTCTGACTTGGGTTCCGAGCGACCAATCTGAGGTTTGAGCTAAGCAACAGTGTTGTAGGTCCATCCGGGCGTTCTCGATCCCAGTTTCCCTTCTGCATGGTGTTGGAGTGCACAGGAAAATATATGTAATTTGACCCAGGACCTTCACCCCCTCCCCCAACTTACCTCCTTGAACTCTCACAAACCCAAAAAAAAAAAAACGAACTACTTCCTTTTGCGTTCCGAAAAACACGTTTTACCTCGTGTTTGCCATTGTAAAAAGGTCCAGCCTCTGTCTCATTATTTTTCTTTATAACTCTTCCCACTCTCCACTCCTTCACAACTCAACAACCTTTTTTTTTTTTT
>MU616635.1:0-71913 GCA_025201705.1 Dissophora ornata
TTTTACCTTAAGGATCTCATCAAAGCCTTCGAGATGATCCATCATGACATCCCGGTGTTTATCCAGGATCGCCAACGCCACAAACAAATGGAACTGAGTCGACAGATGATCCGAGAACAGAACCTCCCACAGTCGCATGATATCGACCCACTCAAACTCTCGCTTGAACCAGATCAACAGCCACCGGAAGCAAAAGAATAGATTCAACGCCTCACATTTCTCAAGATGCTTGTACAGTTTAGGATCCAGGACTTGAATCAACTGACCGAGAGTCTCGAGCTGGGATTGCATACCGATTTGATCCTTGTAAAAGTTCTTCTTGGTCTTCTCCATCAGACCAGCGAACGCCCAGAAGCCCATGACCTCGTCACCCATGACTGCAAACACGGGCGCCAAGAGGTCCGACATGCCTTGAACGTAACCCTCCAACAGATTGGTCTCTGTGGGTGTGCTTGAAGAAGAAGTAGCAGCAGAGGACGAGTTGGTGGCGGGTGACGATGCTGAAGGGGACTTCTTGTCGGAAACTACAGAGTCAGATGGTGATGATGGTCCTTTGGCTGCCCAGACATTATAAGTCAACAGAATATCCTTCAACAACTCCAAATTCTCATTTGATCCGACTCCTGTAAAGTCTCCGGCGGGGTTGGGCAATGTCTCTGAGGCAAAGAACGAGATTGTGCGATCTGTTCGATGAACATCCTTTTCAATACGAAGCTTTTGCTCCTGGAAGGATTCTGTCTCCTGGACGGTCGCATCATCGAACCACTCTCTCTTGAGCGCATAGTACTCCTCACTAGAATAAAAAAAAACATGTCCAAGAACAGACGGATATCAAAACTTGAGCTTCTTTGCGATCGCGATATCTACAAACGCATTTCGCTTGGCAATAAAGAACAGGAAACTTACGCTTTTGTGGAGTGGATGACGATACGCTCCGCTTCAGTGGAATCCCAAGGGTAAATACCCAAGAAAAACTTCCAGACCTCAATCCGGATGTCGTGGTCGATCCCTCCTCTAAAAACAGCCTCGCGCACATGCGCTTCTGAGACCTTCAATCGACCCATGTCGTCAAAGAACGCAAACCAGTCCATTGGCGAGAGAGGCTCTGTCCTCGTGTGGTGGATCATGGAGCACTCTGTTTCCAGCTGATAGAATGGTGGCAACATCGAGTGAGTGGGAATGCATATGCGAAAAACATAAATGTGCAAAAAAGGAAACGACAAAAAAGGAAACGACAAAAAAGGCAAAACTTGCATCACATTGGATTAAAATACTTACGTCCAACACATTAAACGCTCCAAGCGGACCTTCCTCATCCTCGTGGTCATTGATCCGGCGTCCATCTTGACCATGAGCACGGCGCTTACCAGAAGTCGACGATCCCGGATGAAGTCGTTCCATCTCACGCATCTCTCGACGCTCTCGGTCTCCTTGATCCGCTACAGTCGCTGCCCACTTTGCAAGATAGACTCGCGCAGAGTCATAGTCTTCCATGACCCTCTTGGCAGCCTCAGACTCCTGGATCCGCTGCTGGACGTGAGGAGGTAAGATCTGCTTCGTGATCGGATGGTCGAGAATGTTGGTCGCGGTATCTCGAGAGAACCTGGCAACCTGCGAGAATCGCTCCAGGATATTCCATCGCATCTCTTTTACTGTCTATAATATAAAACAACGAAAACAAATGTGGGCGTCATTCAGTCAGTCAGTTTGCCACAGGTACTCCTCAAGATTAAATGCTCTTCAATATCGCGAATTGCTCCGCTATGGACTTACATTAACAAGGGGGTCGATATGAGTCTCAAAGGGCAAGGGCGTCCGTGGCCGGGGAGAGCCGAATTGGGCTGAGGAGCCACTTGATGCACCAGCCATTGGCGGTCCGCTACCAGAAGCAGAATACCGGCGATCATCCTCTCTATCTCTGGCGTTAGCACTAATTGATCTCCTGCGGCGCATTCCTTCCATTGTAATAGGTCCAGTTGATGCACCTGTTGAGGTGCTAACAGACTCTATTGTGCGAAGGGGATCATCTAAAGGCGAGAGGTGCGAAGAAGGGATAGTCTCTTCCAACGAAGGATACAGTCTCTCGCCTCCTTCTCCTTCCTGCAACGGATGCTCCTGCTGCACTTTAGGGGACAGTGGGCGTGGGGGTGATGCCGCGCCATGGTTAATTTTATCCGCCTGCGTGGGATTCACGAGGTACACGCCCGGCTCAATTGCACTTCCGACAATCTCCACAAACTGCTCCATCATCTGTAGCAGCTCCTGTCCACCCCACATAGGTGGGCCTCCCGCAGGCATTTTCCCCTTCGAGGCCAAGCCGTCGTCATGGAAATAAAACGCAGGTAAAGACTCTCCACCGATGAGGTTGACGACAATGGAACCATGACGATCCTTGATTCGTGGTGGGTATACCAGGAGTGAATAGATGCCCCGCAACGGGATGGAGACCTCATAGTCCGATGGATGGAATGATCGGCTGTTAGGGTTGGGTGATCGTGGAGGGGCTACGAAGGTGGTTACTATTGATCGTTTACATGAAAGAAAGAGTACGTCGTGAACGGGTTAGATGGGATTGATGACTTGAACGAATTCCCTGGGATGCAGTTTGGTGGCACCGCAAGTGGTGGGAACCGAGTGTGGTTTTTTCTTTTTCTCTTTTTTTTGGCTTGGGTTTGAGCTTTGTTTACCTTCGTTGTCGCCTTGACCAGAGATATCCACATATGAATCATCATCTAGGCCGGGAATCGACGCCTCCGGGGTCCAGGACATGTTGTGTTCATAGTTGTTCTAATGTTTATGGTATGCAAAGCATTTTCGTAACGCGATGAGGAGCCTGCAGGACAGTAAAAAACCATATCCGAGAACTGCTTTAAAATAGATGACGCCAAGGCATTGCTTTTTGATCCACTCAAATCGACAGAACAATCTCTTGGCAAGAAAAAAAAAAAATTGCAAAGGGAATCTTATGGCTCTCTAGTCTCGACAACAAACGTGGCCCTTACCGTTTCGATCAACGAGATGAATCCAGGCATGCCGTCCTTGTTATCTGCAGTTGTCTTGACAAAGACTTTGGGCCGTGTGAAAAGCAGCTTTGGCTGAAAGGCCGGATGTTCCAGCTGCAGTGAGTAGCAGATATAAAATGAAGTACATCGATCATCAGTGCCCTGTCCTTTGGCACAGAATTATAGAAACAAGAAGATCACCTGTTCGTTCCGATAAAGGATTGGCAAGTTGGTGTTTACCTCAAGGTCTTCCATCTGCGCGACTAATGGATCGTTCTCCATATCAGAAAGATGATGCGTGTAGTGGCGGCGGTGGTTGTAAGAGTGATGGCTGCAGTACCCGGCTCTCGAGGTGTAGTTTGACAAAGAACTGCGGGGGTTGTTCAAGGGAAGCTGTATTCAAGGGAAGTTGTATTCAAGTAAAGCTGTGTACAAAGGAAAGCTATGTTCAAAGGTGTATGCTGGTGTATGCTGGTGTATGCTGGCGCAGAATAGCTGCGGTGCGAAGGATGTAGCTGTTGTTGTCTGGAATCAAATGAAGAAATGGAATAGGCGAAAGGGAGAAGATGTCTTTTAAAGCAGTGGCCAAGAGTCGACAGGCAGCGAGGAATGCGGAGTCCTTTTTGCCCCCAATTAGGTGAAATGCCAAGAGAGTGAGAAACAATACTCACGGGCGTAGTTGAGAACGCTGTCGCAGACCATGTCATCGGTCATGACGGCTTTCACTCTGTGGAGGTTAGCACGGCAGCCCTGTGTAAAAGGGAGATCGCGCCAACGCTCCAGCGATCGGTCCCAATTGCCCCATTCCGCGGAAAGAACACTGAGGGGGATCAGCCTCCCAGTCGAGCCGAGGCCTTCTTGAGAGGCCGTGTCGCAGAAAAATCGCTTAGCGCGTACTTGTGCTCTCATCCGGGCAGAGTAGCCACTCACTGGCCTGTTGTGCCCTTTGGATGCAAAACAAAGAGTTCTCTTAAACTTCAGCCTTGCATGCTTTCATTTCAACATACTTTCTCTCACTTGCCTCTTTCCTGTACCACACACACTCACACTCACATTCCACACACTCTACTCCTCAAAAAAGAACCCCAAAAACGAAACACACCATGGGTACTCATCCCTCAAAACTCAACAGAGTCGTCTCCCGATCCACCATCGACAGCACTTCCTCGTCCAAGGATAAAAAGAAATTCCACCTCAACAACAACGCCAATAAGGATCTCGCTGACCTCTCTTCCGTTGACACCTCGTGCAATAACTCCTCCGCGGATAAGGAGGACTCTCAACTCACAAGCGAAACCCCCACTGCCAATGGAGCTGGGACTGCAATTCACTCGATCGCCACAACATCAGAGTCCGGGACAACAACTTCGAAGAGCAACCTTTCCTCCTTCCTAAGTGGCCTAAGAAGCAAGGCCAGCGATGCCGATCAAGGGGCCAACAGTGACGACAAATCGAAAGCCGAGGAAGATCGAAGGTTGGAGGACCTCCGAGAACAGAAACAACAAAAGAAGGTCAACAGAAGGAACGAAAAAGAGAAGAAGGCTGCAAAGCAGCAACTGAAGCAGCAGAAGCAGCAGCAGCAACAGCAACAGCAACAGCAACAACAGCAACAACAGCAATCGCAAATACCCTACCAACAACATTCTGCTTCATCCACATGGTCAACTCTAGTAGGCTCACCATCCTCCCCGCCTTCCACGCACTCTCTCCCTGCTTCTTTACCATCATTACCCTTGTCGGAACAGCAATTACGTCGAACCCTATCCGTAAAATCGAGAGGCTCCAATGGAATATTTTCAGCATCCGCAACGGCGTTTACTCCTATGTCATCAGTCCAGTCATCAACGAAAGCACTGCCCAATACAAATGCAAACGCAACCACGGACTCCACACCGAAAACGCCGCCTTTGGTTGCACAGAGTTCACATAGCAAATCGTCGCAGCACAAGAGCAAGAAAAGCAGGTCACTGAAGCCAAGTTTTATTCGTGGCAAAGCAGGTTTCGCTTGGCTTGAGAAAAGAATGCCACCTGCGTCGTCTGGGATGGATGAAGAGGTCTTGAATGACAGATCTTGGAACTATCTTCAAGGACAACTAGAAGCGATGGAGATCGAAGCCGCCAAGGGCTACATTGACAGGTAACATAGATCGACTAGCTTATTGCGCTTGCCCTTTTGTTTTTTTTTGTTGACGTATGCGCCGCGCCCGGCAATGACACTCAGATGTGCTCAAAGTACTCTCGTGCCTTTGCGCGGTTCAGATGCTTTAGGACGATATTCAAGTGATGTAAGATGCTCTCTCTGTAGTCTCGCACACTCACCTTCTATGTCACGCCTCTTTATTTTTATTTTTTACTTTTTCCCCGCTGCTTTATACTTTATCCGTGCTTCGACGTGAACCATGTAGAGTTACCGAACAGCATTACTTGATGAAGGATGTTATGGGTGGCAACTACCATGCCCCACTTGACTTGGCCTTCAAACGCGTCTTGGAAAACGGCTGCGGTGCGGGAGACTGGACTCTTGTAAGTGCCAATTTTGTCACCAATATTGTTTATTCTTTTATTGTTGTGGTGCCGAATTCCTTACATGGATCGGCGCTAAAAGAACCCAATGGTTGAGCAACACGACATATGAGCACACCGCAAATCAAACAAACCACAGTTGATTTTGGCCGTTTGGAGTCCGAAACAAAACAAAAGGGAGGACCCCGAACAACAACAGTAATAGTATTAAACTTCTAACAGGCACGAAGGGTGAATTTTTTACCTGCAGAGAATCCGAGAGTTAATGGACAGTAAACAAAAGACATCGACACATGGCTAAACATGCATTGGATTGCATGTCCGATCTGTCCAACACATTATTAATACAACTTACCTAAGCAAAAAATTAATGGTTCTTTTTTCTTTTTATTTCCGGTAGGACATGGCAAGTGAGATGCCAGAGACAGACTTTGTGGGTTGCCCACAGATTATGTTCACCACCTCAAATGCAGAAAATACTACGCCTATCTTACCGAGACCGCGTGGACTCTTGGGAGCCGATCAGTCGCAGCAAGGATCTATGTCATCCTCAACATCAACACCTGAATCTGAAGCAACATTGGGAGGAGCAACAGCACGATCTTCAAACCCATCCAATACCAGCTCCACTTCCATTTCTACAGCCGCAACAGCGTCTTCAGCAAAACCAGCAAACGCGCCCATTCCCCCAGCTTCGGTTGCAAGACCAAGTCTTCGCCCTCGAAACTGTGTCTTACATTCAGAAGTTCCCTTCAACCGGCTCCCCTTTTCGAATGAACATTTCGATTTCGTTTACCAGCGACGCCAAGGTGTCGTCCTTCTTTCCACAGAATGGCAGCGTACTATCCTGGAACTCTTCCGGGTCATCAAACGCGGTGGCTGGGTTGAGATCCTCGAAGCTGACCTCTCCCCTCGTGGCGGTGGAGACCTCTGCAAACTTGCAGGCGAGTACTGTGTCGGTCTCTTTGAGGCCATGGGCCGCAACCCGAAAGTCATCCACGAGATGCAGCAACTTTTAGAGAACGCCGGTTTTGTCAATATTTCTATCAAGGTCTTTTCGATCCCATTAGGATGGGGAGGCGTGATTGGGCAGGCCATGTTGGCGAACCAACGACAATTTGTGAACGAGATGGAACCGATATACGTGAGACAGGGCCTTGGACTGTCGGAAGATTACCGGGAACTGACAAAGAGCATTTTTGAGGAGGCGGTGGAGAAGAAGGCTTATGTTAACTACCATGTGGCTGTTGGACAAAAGCCGGCCTCGACTTCCGAGAGGATGATGCATCAGCAGCATCGAATGCAGCAGCAGGACGAGATTGATGAGTTGATGAGGCGGCATAACCTTACGCCTCACCACGATATGTCCTACGATGAGTCCCATGATGATACCTACCCCCCGATGCTTGTTCCGCAATATGAACCATAGAGCCTCCCTCCCCTCCCCCACCTGCCAGGCTTTTGAAAGCCATTCCCTTTGAACCCATTGGGCTAGAAAATACTTTTTTTTCTACCAAATAATATGTACATACAGCCTATATCCTCATAAACATGCTACCTTTGTTTATCCATCATCAAGGCTTAGTAGCTAATGCAAAGTAAAATGCACGTTGGCAGCAATAATCAACTTCATGCTTTGGAAAGCAACAAATATGGCTAGCATAACCTGTAGCTTCTGTCATAAAGTAGTTCCCCCCCCCGAGAAAAACTGTTTTTGACGCATGATTTTGCAATTAGGAGGATCCATCTTGGGCGATTTTGAAGTACGAGATGGTCCCCGGGGCACGTTCTCAAAACGGTGCCCATCCGACGTTTTTTTTGTCCTGAAAACCGACAAGCATGACCAAGACAGCCTGCAGATTCTTTCATCAAACGCTTCCTTCAAACTGAGAGGAAGGTTTTGATGCATGTCTTGACATATTAATAGACATGCTTGGAAACGCATCACACTAGCTAGGAATGCTTGTTGTTTATTAAATGTTATCCTCCAGGTAAACTCAAGTTGTGTGTTTATACTCGAATGCAAAGCAAACACACATACTCTCTCTCTTTCTTTCTCTCTCCCTCTCTCTCAACAACTGTCGTTTTTATTCCCCACGCTGACCTCCAGCTGTTTTCACAAATTGGTGGCAAACTCCAAAACGCAGTCTCGCACTGCCAGGTATTCTCGCAGGAACAACACTTCATTTTTTTTTTTTTTGCTGTGCACAAGACTGGTAAACCAACCAAGGACAAAAAGCAGAAGCTGTTCCTACATGACGCTCCATAAGCTATTCAAGAACTAAGGCACTGCTACGGTGCTTTTCGACGAAACCATTAGCAATCTACCAGTCCCTCGAGTACCATCGCCATTGCCTCTAGCAAATATTGACGACCATATTTATTCTTACAATCGCGTTGTCTTTATCTGTGCCTCTCATGCTTAACTTTTACGTCCCGGATAGCGAAACGCAATGGCAAGCGACGCAGCGGTGTACAGGAAAAATTGGCGATATTGGTTAACACGGTAAAGGGGTTTGGATCTCAATGGCTTTGTGGGGGGCTTTGGGCCATATTCAGGAAGGATTGGTCAGTTCATCAGAGATCTTAGCAGTAGCCAAGAAAACGTTTGAAGATCTCAGCGCACTGGCGGAGCGCAATGATTTCTAGTATGTCTCGAGGAAGGATTGAGTCTCAATCGCAAACGTGCATGTATTCAGCTTATCGCGGTGCAGATGTCGTGCCTCGAAATAGCTCATCGATTTCAAGACCCGGGTCTGCGAAGCACCCTGCCGCTTCGATCCAGCGCTTCAGCGGGAAATATGCAAATATTTAGGGGAACAAAACTTGATTTATAACAGTGCTTGAGCGTGTCCGCTGTTCAAGACTTGGGGACGGTAATATTGGCATCTATACAACTTCAAGCTGGGAAAGAAAGAAGACGTTATGCGGCCACAGCGAGAGGGGTTTGAGCGTCGCGTATTCACCGAAAGGCGTTTGGCGGTCAGGACTCTACAATGCGGCCGGTCGGGACCGTGTTGCATGGTGACTGGGTGTGCTGATTGGGTGCACTGTACATGTAGATCTCTGCCATACGGATATGCAAAATGTGAAAGGGCAAAGTCGGTTGAATAAACAGCTGTTAGAGCAGCGTAGGACCGGCTCTGCTCTAAAGTTGTTCCGAAAAGGACATAGTGATGTTATGCAAATCAACTCAAACTTCAATCTCATCTACTAAATATATTTGACCTATTGACCATGACCTCGATGAAAGAAATATCATGCAACGATAGACTCTTGATCGCATGCTTAAAATGCGTAGGCGCTCTCAGCAATCTCTTTGCAGCACAGGTGCAGATGTATCACCCTCTTGCTGCAGGTGGCGCGCGAAGCGCTCTTTGCATAGTAATCAATGACAATTTCCCTCTGCCTAGCAATCCATCAAAAATTTACGCATGAATTTTGTCCGAGAGGACGGTGGGGAGGGTTTGGCTCGGTTTTCTGTCCTGCTACCCATTGTCGGCTTTTCGCTGATTAGTGGGCCTTTATTGTTGTCCCAACTCTGAATATGACAACGCCAATCTTAGCTGCATTTGATACACTTCGGGAAGCAATTGACGAAGCCCCAGGGTATGTCCATAAATCATTATTTTGACAATTTATCATTGATATAACACTCGAACCCTGGCGAAGATCACAGCTTGCTGTTAGTCGCCACAGACGACCCGTTTTTTGGCGATCGAAACGTCTTCAGATATCGCACAAGCCACCAACCCCTCCAGTGTCTGGCATAGCTTCCTTTGATTTCCCATGTCCAGCTGAAATCGATCAATAAAAGCGCCAGTGCACAGGTTCTGAATGCTAAAATAATCCATGCCGTTTTTTTTAATGGTGAAATGCCTGAATATACTTCCCAATCCGAAAACAAACTCTGTATATGCAAATGACGGGGGGTTTTTTTTCTTTGGCCCTCTAACTGTTGAGCTTCGTCTTGTAACTACGGTTACCAAGAAAAGAAAAGAAGGCATATGTGATTAGCAATTGTAATTGCAACGGCAACTGCCAAAAAGGGGGGCATTTGACCACGTCCCAGAAGAAATCAACGGAAAAAGGTGACACTAGCAAAGAATACTTACGCGCACTTGGGACACGTGTAGAATACCGTTTGACCTTCATCTGCGGAGCGCAATTGCATTGTATGGTATTCCATCTCGGGGTTGCCACACTTGGGGCAAGGCTCCTTAACCATTGCTGCTGTAGCATCCTTGATCTCGGATTGAACATCATCGCGCTTATTCCTGAGTGCTGAAGGGAATGCTCCTGGTTTGCTCGTTGTCACAACTTCAAAATTCTCAAAGTCTATGTCGTTGATGGTAAAAAAGTACGTCAGATCAGCGGTGTTCTTGACCTACCCCCTCCCCTCTCTCATGATTGGGCGTTAAGTTTTTGAAGCGCGATATCAAAGCATCTTTGAGTTGGATTTGGATCGTTACCGACGCTCTGGTGAGTGTAGCTGCAGAGGTTGCAGACGATGAGATCGTCCTCGCCGGGGATATCAAGCAGGTTGCCGCACTCTGGGCAGAAAATAAGTGAGCCAACCTATGGAGAACAATTGTGGGATACAGAGTTAGAGCGTTGGTACGACAGAAGCATAGTAGTCTGTGCCAGGTAGGTTTACATACAGTGTCGGGCTTCAATGAGGGTGTTGATTTTGACATGTTGGTTGATGGTATGAATGACAGAAACAAAAGTTGAATGCAACAGCTTCTCCAAAAAAAAAAAAAAAAAAAAAGGATCTATTTTGACTTCCCTTGCAACAGTCACCAAGAATAACGTGACCCACGGGACCTTGACCAGTTGACTGTACGCGAGTCTACGCAGCTGCTTGCTTCCTAGTCTATCCATCCCAATCATTTCCCATTCTTAACATGTCGCGTGCCCTCATCAACAAGTTCTTGCAGTCGACTGCAAAGCTACCCGCCAATGTTCAGCAGATGAGTGCCCTACAAGGTTTCCGTGCCCAATATGGAGGAAACACCACCAGCCACTCCGATATCTTTTCAGACTGGTCTCAGGAACCTCTCGCACAAACGCTCGTCCCCTTTGTGGTGGAGCAGTCAGTGAGTGATCTTTACCAAAACGGCGTTTGTTTGGTCGTCAGGCAGAGGAACAATCGTGATGATCTCCAATGGCCTTATAGGGCATTTCGCTCACACCCTACAATTTGCTCTACGTGTAGGCCAGAGGAGAACGTTCGTATGACATCTTTTCGCGTCTGCTCAAGGAACGAATCATCTGCCTCAATGGAGCTGTAAGCTGCTGCTTTTGGGATGTCAATTGAAAGGAAATGTCGAGATAAAGGGTATATTGCACATGGCGTGCAGATTGATCTGGCTATTGGTTATCTGACGATGTGATCCTTACCCCGACCTATACAGGTTCACGATCACTCTGCGGCGTTGGTGGTGGCACAGCTCTTGTTCTTGGAATCTGAGAATCCAGAGAAACCTATCAGTCTTTATATCAACAGTCCTGGAGGAAGCGTCACCGCAGGCATGGCAATCTATGATACTGTAAGCATATCACAAAGGGACAAAGATCGGAAGTCGGCATGCTATTAACCGTGGTAATAAAGTAATTAACATTGTATCACCCACCCATTCATGATCTAGATGCAGGTAACACGTCGGAATCGCCAACTGTCACTCGGAAACAGAGAGACCAAGCCTAAGTGTCTGTAACAAAATACCGTCTCATCGTTGCGTTCTCACCGTTTTTCTCCACGCATCCATCGCATCTCTTCTTTGAACGGGATAATTCAATAGTACATTCAATCCCCAGTATCGACACTGTGCAACGGTCAGGCTTGTTCGATGGGGTCGCTGCTCCTGGCAGCTGGTGAGCCCGGAAAGAGATACGCGCTCCCAAACGCCAGTATCATGATGCACCAGCCAAGTGGAGGAGCTAGTGGACAAGCTAGCGATATCGCAATTCATGCCCGTGAGATTTTGAGGGTGCGCGAGAGACTAAACAGGATATATCAGAAGCATTGCAACGTTAAGGATCTGGACTCCATTGGTATGTACTCTACGATTTAGACAATCAATGCCGTAATTAGAGAACGGCATGTTATGCTATGCTAGTCCTGATTGCAGGCATGCATCTTCACCTTTGGGATACTTAGCACTTTATGTTTGAGGATAGGGTTGGATATGTTTATCCTTTGTTTGATACACTGACGATGCATACTTGAAATCTCCTGTTCAATTTTGCCGGAACCGATAGAGAGAGCCGTCGAAAGAGACCACTTCATGGACGCTGAAGAGGCACTCAAGTTTGGATTGATTGACAAGATTCTGGAGAAGCGCCCAAAGTCTACTGGGGCGGGTGAAAGTAGCTAAGGAGCGGAGGTCACCGAACGAAGACTCTAGATTATGCATTGCTCACAACCAGGACTGTACAATAATAAAGCGGTTGGATCGGAGTACGTGAGCAGGGAGGACATAATGACAGCTGTCAAAAGCAATTGACCAGGAAAACAAACAATGACAACGACAGTTACCCGGGCTGGTTTTTTTGAATCTTCTCTTCTCCCGTGCCATCCTTTTTTTTTTTAGGGTTTGACAGCACCACACAGGTACAAGAAATGTATGTCAAATCTGCCATTGGGACATCTGCCACCAATCACAGCGCACAAAAATGACAAGCCCTGTTGTTTTGACAGCCAACTGCTGATAAAAACCGAGGTTGCTCTTTTTCTTTTTCTGCTTCTTTGCTTTCCCTCACACTTCCCATTTCTTCATCGCACACCCTCCTTGCCATCTCCTTTAAAAGAGTACCTGCACCGTCTTCTCCCCCTTGTAAACAATATACCCTCCATCCAGTCAAGAATGAAGGTCCTTTCGCTCGCCGCCATGCTCCTCTGCAGCTCTGCCGCCATGGCCCACTACACGCTCGATTACCCTGCTTCCCGTGGATTCGCTGAGGATACAGAGGCAACTGCACCCTGCGGTGGCTACAGCACTGTCGCGAATCGCACTGAGTTTCCATTGTGTAAGTGTCTGAATTGCCGTATTCTCCCTTGTGGGATGTCCTGGATCTTCAACTGTTGACATGGTGACTGATCCCTTTCGTATTCTTGCTTCTCTCTTCCAATAGCCAATGGATTCCTGGAGATCTACAGCGAACACGTGAACGCTAACATCAAGATCAACGTCGTGTACGGCAACAACCCTGCCGCTGCCGATTTCACATCTGCTGCTGCCACACCCGCCAGCTCGGTCACTCTCAGCCACCCCGGCAAAGCTTGCTTTCCCCTTGATCTTTCCTCCTTCCAAGGTGCTGCCAACAATACGAACGCAACGATCCAGATCGTCTACAACGGTGGCGACAGCGCTCTTTATCAATGCGCAGATGTTGTTCTGGTCAGCTCTGCTGCTGGCTTTAATCAGACGTTGTGTGTGAACGATGGTTCGAGCACTTCCACCAGCAGTTCTACGGCTACTGCCACCGGTACGTCGAACGCTGGATCTGCTCTTTCGGCCAAGGGTGCAGCCACCGCTGCAGCTGCTGTATTTATGGCTGCCATCATGGCTTTCTAAAAAGAAAGAAGCTAGCTCGAATTGTAACATAGTAATTAGCCCATAATCTGATTAATCTGATAAACCTGATAAATCTGATATACAAAAAAATCCGCCGTGCAAAATCCCACTGCGACATCATTTACATCACCCTCTTTGGTCCTGCTAATGAAGGGTGACCGCTTAGAAAATGCTGGGGAGGTTTCTCTTTTGTTCTGGCATTCATCTGATATGACAGCGACGGTGTATCTGGTCCTCTTGGTGTTCTTCTACTTCACTTGCCTCCTTTCAATGCCAATGTGCCTTGCCATCCTTCCATTCGACCAATATACTCCTTGAAAATATGTTTGTCATCTCCGATCAGATCCCCGCTTAGTTTCAGGAGGAGAGAATGGATTTAACAGTTGTCTCGCAGTCCTTCTGACGGCGGAATTTCTCGACCTCGTGTAATCTGATCTACGATTAAAAGCATCACTATCTGCACGACCAAACTCTTGCCATGATCTTGATCCTATAGCATTCCTTCCAAAAACGCGGTTGTAGAAATCGACGCCATTGCGCTATACCAGCCCTATTCCCCCTACTCCCGATGCTGATCAGCATCAGCTTCAGCATAGGAGCTCCTCGCTATCACCAGTGGTCTCGGACTTAGCGATCGCATGCTAAAACGTACCATCATCCGCATCGTCGCACGACATTGGCCCTCCAACAACAAGACCTTTACTCGATATTCTTTAGTGGATCTTGTATTTCCGAACAAGTCGCCCTTGTGGGTACTCAAGGAAAGCAAGTCCTTTTATCGCGATTTTCACTTAGGTATGACTGTAAAGTGATTTATTCCTGTAACAGGTAGACTCCTCAGTCAATGTGAGAGCTGAATATGGGGTGGATGTCGTATGATGTCCCGACGAGAGGGGAACCCAGGATATATCACCAATCGTGAGAAAAAGTCTTTTCGCATACTGTAGGCTACACAATACAGAAACCAAGCGCGTACATGTAAGGCTATCTTTTGACGTCCGAGACTGTCCATCTTTTTAATATGGCGCGATTGAGCTGTAAAACTGTGACATATGCTTAGATTTGGGTACGAGCCAAAAAAAGGGCGAAACATCGTCTGAGCCCTCGTCTTCTTCAGGTTATAACCCGGAAGATTGTCTCGATCTATGATGCGGCGATGTGCCGGAAAAAAAAAATTGTAGGTACCACGTTGATGCTCATCTCGCAGAGCCAGCCATTAATTTGATATAAACAGCACTAATTGTCCGCCCGAAAAAGAGCTGGCGGGACGAGGCCCGAGAGATGAATAACGAAAAATGCCTTTGAATGAAAAAAGATACCCACGAGTAGGAAATGTAAGGTTTCTTTTCTCACGCTGGAAATAGCTCAGGCCCTGACATTTTGGAAAAAAAAATGATTACATTGCTTGCGAAAATACACTACACGGGTTGGTGGAATAGAAAGAGCAGAATCAGATGCTCAATATACACATGATTGAGGATCAAGGAAAAAAGGATAACCATGTCTTTAGCCTACTGCGTTAATGAAGGAAAGGAGAGCCAGGGAGAACCTTGTTCATTTCCACCCACATGTCTGTACCACATTATTATTAACATAAACTAATAGCCCATCGCCAAGCAGCACAACAAGGTCCCAGAAAGAGAGAAATAGCAACCCAGCTCGTTGGTTCATGTTATTCACTCCCGGATGCTTACAAAAAAGGGTGAAGTCATAGAGTGGACCAATAATACAGTGTTGACCGAACTTTGGACAACCTGTGTCGTCTGTCCGTGCTTGATCTGGTCGTTGATTCAAAAAGCACTGATCTCCAACCTCCCGAGAGCAATTGGCGTCATTTCTCGCATTCATAAACAACCAAAAGGGAACCCGAGTCAGCTCGTTTCAGGTACATGTACCAGGGATGTCTTCTTTTGGGAGTTCTGGTTCCCTTCCAGCCTGGAGGCGACCGAGGCCAGACTACAAAGTAAGCTCTCCTTTGATGGCTCTTTTGCCTCGGAGTAAAGGCCCGGGCAATTGTTCGTAAGATAAGGTGAACATGATGCGTGTATCTGTCTGTTGTAATTGTTGGTTGCAAGGATGTGTGTGAACTTCTACTGTCCAATGGTATCACGCCATTTGGGGCGATGCAGAACGAAAAAGTTCCGACGGGCAAGTGGGTCGATGCCCAAATAAACAGAAACCTGTAAGAAAGCTAAATGGTTGATATGGCTGTTTGTTTATTGAACGTCTGGCCAATAAGGACAGCGCGTACGTGGAAATGAAGGACTGCAAAACAAGGTTTGTCCGTTGCCCAAAAGAAGTGTGGAGCAAAAAAAGGCCCAGCTGTGAGGAAAACGAAAGCATAGAGTTTTGTGGCCCAACCTTGTTGTTCGAACAGCTGAACAGGTGTGAGTGCGAGCGAGGATGAGCCATTTTAAGTCGAAATCTATGACGGACACTAGACTAGCGACAGCAACCGCATGGGCTACTTAGTGGTTGTTGTTGTGTGATCGAGGTATGCCTCATGTAGATTCGTCTTCGTGAGTAACGATCCCACAAAGGGCCACTATTTCATCCCAGCTTTGTTATTTCGCTAGCCTCCATTGGTTTTCAGCTTTTCTTACTTCAACCCAGCAGGTTCCAGTCCCACACAGCTGCCATGGTTTTATAATTCCTAATGGAGTTGAGTCCGATAATAATGCCTTATCCGGCTGACAAGTCTTGAACTGAATAAAGGCAACGAGGAGAAGCCACTGATTTGGAGCATAGGAGTGCATAAGCAATGCGACCCCAGCGGACCATTCTTCCATGAGCAACTGGGTTGTTTGTTCTTAGAAGTACAGTTCCCACAGTTTTTGGATATCAAATTCATTTAGTTGCAACGGTAGAAGGGTTTAGGCTATTACCCTATATTCGTAGTAGATACATTTCCATCACAGCAAACCGCAATTCCGACAACAATGATTTGATCTGTGTGATCAAACGGCCAAAGCAAAATTGGTGGAGCGGCAAGAGTGATAAAACACAAAATGCGATCGACGACACGGCGCTCGCTTTGATTCAAACCTGTGCGCTGCCATTTGTCCCCCGCGTGGGGTTTCCGTTCTACTCAAACAACCCACCAATCATAAACCATTGAATGTATTATGTCGTAAGGTGGACGTGCGTGATCGAAGAAACAGACCAGCACAAAGGGATTCGATCTGGGTGATCGAAACTAGACTATGCGACCTCGACAGTTGTACATGTGGGAAATCAAAGCACATCCAAGCTGCATGTATCGGGCTTGCGCAACGTCACTGTGGGAAGAAAAAGGGAGAAACTTAGGGGAAGGGACCATATTTTCTTTACGACACCGGTATGCCTGGGTTGCCTTTGGTGCAGCATGTATGGATTGGTGCAGCTGGAGAGAGTGTCAGGGACAGTCGCCCGTTTGTCTGCACGCTCTGCATGCCGTGAACCGGGAAGGCAGGAAAAAAAGAATGGATCGAGAACATCAAAGCCAAATCAGGCCAAAATAAACAACAACAACACACTGCATGGCATACTTTTTTCCCTCATGCACTAGAGCAATATACGTTGCATAGATAGTGCAGAGGGCCACGGAGACAACCCGCGTTCACAACACGCGCAAGAAAGCAAGGTCGAAATCAACGAATACTTTTGACTGGGTTCATTTCCGCAGGCGCTGTCACTTTGTACTCCAGCCATGTTGGTTCCCTGTCCTACCGAAAGGACCCGAGTAGAATTACCTGCATTAGTGCAATTTTCTCAATGCAACGTCGTTTCCTTTGCTTCTGAGTGTACCATCGCAGTTACTTGCTTATGAGTACCAACGTAGTTACTGAGTTCGACTACGAAAAGTGCTCAGTTGGGCGTGTTATAAGACCGTTCAGAGCAAGGACTTGATGCTCTCCAACGTTGTTCTGTCAGCCAGGCATGAACAACGTGGCGAGTCAAGCGACATGTAGCATGAGGTCAAGCTGACAAAATGTGCTTCCCCTCATCTCTGACTGGCTGTCAAGTGTCATGGGCTGTTTTTTAAGGGCCTGCTGACGTTTTTTTTTGAGAGTACGCGATGACATACACCCGTGTTCCCTTTTTCACGATTTTTTCTTTGTCCCTGTCGCCTTTTTTGTTGACATTGTTATTAGTCTACATATATGATTGTTACATGTTGCGTGGTTTAAAACAGATGGATGGAGTTTGGAGGGAACAGGCAGGAGAGAGAGAGAGGAAGACTTATGATGAGGGGGTACATTTGGTCCTTTGTCTGCATGCGAAAGGGAGGGCTTTTTCAGAAACAACACAAACAAAATCTGATCACACATCACAGATGTCCTTTTACTTCCTTGTCAATTTGGACACAAACAACACACGTACAAAGGAGTAATGCCCCACCCACATGGCCTCATTGATGTTGGCAGATTGGCAAGCGATCCAAGCGGCCACACGCTCGCCTCTTGGTTTGTTTGTTGCAGGTTGTTGCAGGTTGTGCAGAATGGGAAACAGACAATTTGGCTTGAGGGCCCTGGACAGGCACGACCTCTTCTTGGGGATGGGCTATTGTCAAATCCCTCCTATCCCTTTGTCTTCGCTTTGTCGGAGGTTTGAGGGGATATGTCCGCCTCTCGCTGCAAGATAATCATGAAGAGCCTGGAGAAAGGTGGATATAGCGGGAATATGACGATTGCTATGCTCTCTCTGCAAATAGCTGCCGATCAGCTCTCTTCATTCACTTGGTTTATTCGTGGACTATAGTACTCATTCGACCATGTCGGTTGACCTCACTGGAGGCAGCGATAGAGCGAGAGTGTCGCGGTTTGGAATCTTGATTGTGCGTGTCTTTAAAAATGGATGGTGCCCATGCTAAATTTACATCGAACAGTGGAGGGAAGGGAAGGGAAGGATTGCCATGCATTCGAAAAAGCTATTTTTTGACACCCTGTTCCAAATATCAGGTTCTGCCGCCTCGATCTGCATGCCTTACTTTTTTAAATTCCTCCTGTATGTCCCGAAGGTTAGTGGCGGGTTAACTTCCATGCAGGGGATGAAAGAAAAAATTGTAACGAGACGAAAGAGGGGGGGCCACCGGGAAAGCAGTGGACTGGGTCCTGCGTTTCCCTTTCCTGCATTCGACATTCCAAGGAGAACCTAGAGCAGCGCTCTGGGACAGATCGGTGCTTCAACGTAGAATAAGTAAAGTCGCGCCTGCAACCAGCCTCGGTAGGGATTGTTGCATATTGACCACGTTTTACAACGCAAGCAAACGTAGGCGTTCTGGTTTTTTTATTATTATTTATTTACATCAATGGAGAGAGATTGAAGACGTGTTTGGACACTTGGGTCTATGCCACCATTGCTCCAAACATGATGTACATGTAGACGTGTGAGCTCTAGACCTTGGTGAGCTCCCTTGATAGGGTGCACTCGCACCATACAGATCCGACTGCTCGTAATCACGCAAGACAAGGACAATGGGAACACCTGTTCCGGCCACCTCACACGTTTTGATTATTCTCATCAATCTCTACTGTAGCTGGTCAGAGCGATGAAATACGTCAATAATTGCCAGTTTTCGATCTGCGCCGTTCCTATCTTCAGGGCTTACATCTTTAGAAGTACTGATTGGCTCAGGCAGCAAGCTTTCCCAGCCAGTCGATGACAGCGGACCGCTGCCCGTGTGGCCAAAGACAGCCCAATCTCATGCTGATGTCTGCAAATGAAAATAGAAGATTGAGAGATGGTTTTATGACGATATTGATGAAAACGTGTATGTCTGCTGAGCGAGCCTGAGGACTAGATTTTGTAAAAGCGCGATTTTTATTTTTGTTCACACCACCAGCGGTTAATTATTTTTTTTGGACTTGCCAAGTAGATTTTCGCCCTAGTGCCCATGCCTCGTCTCCAACGTCACTCACTGGCCAGCTCCTGTTTATTTTACGTTCAGCTGCACTTGAAAAACAAGCCAAAAGATGGACAGGGACATCAACATGTATCCTGTTCCAGCGACAAAAATGATGTGTACATTCAGTACGGAGATTACCTCTGTCGTCGTCAATTGTGTGCTCCTTCATTTTTCCTTCTGCCTCTCCTTCATTCTCGTGAGACGCAAGACGTTTGTCTAAAAGTCCGCTTGTGCTTTTGTGCGCGACAACATAAAAAAAAACGAGTGCCATGCTGATAGCTAAACTAACACGGGTGGTCTAGGTGCGGAATCGTGCATCAAAAGAGACAAAAGAAAGCCAGGTGCAGAGGATCTCTACCTGTAGTTGTGCAGTACCACGGTGTGGGGACGCGCCAATGAGAGCATTTTCTCGAGGTTACTCAGCAGGAATGAGATAGAGACAGGCACTCGCCTCGCACACACGGGCATGCACACGGAGGGAGTTGGGGAGCTATGTTTATTGATCTTTCTGGAACTCTAGTGCCAAAAAATACGAGCCGAAGACAGAGAGCACCTTGGGGGGGAAAACATAAACAACGAGAGCAATTCCTAATCCATCCTTTGTCCTACAATGGAATCCAAGGGAAAACTTGCGTGCTACCGTACGTGAAAATAGTCTTTGTCGTTTATGCCACTCGTCTTCTTGATTTGCACATGGAAACACACCAGGAGATGGGAAGGGGCATCATTCTAGACTATGCCCTTGGCGTAGTTCTTCCAGACAGAGAGAGAAAGAGGCAAATTAACTTGAGGACGAGGATGAGACGAGAGCAAGCGCAGATTCACCTCCGGAGAAACAGAGGTGCAGGTCTTCGCGCCTTTTTAACCAAGGAAGTGTTAGCAACCGTGTCTGCCAGAAATCAGTCCGACTTAAACGAAACGTGTACGCGTATCAATCACTCTCACACCACGTAAGGCCCGTTCGTTGGTGGTCTATTTGTGGTAGGTGCCCTAGCCCATCGAAAATGTTCCTCCTGATGATCATGGGATGATTAGGCTTGGGGTTTTCTTTGCATGGCTGTGCACAATTTTTACCTGTACGGAGTGTACGCTGCATGGGCAGTGCCAGAAACCGCTCTACTCACTATGCCCCGTGTAAGATGACTAGCCACTACCCCGCCTCTCATGAATCATGTCCAGAGACGGCTGTGTAAAGCAACTCACGATGGCACGGAAGAAACAGGGGGCCTAGCTTTTCTTTTCCAGACTTTGTGCGATTATTAACTGCGACTTTTTTTTTTCGAAATGGAGGGAGGGGAACCAAAATAATGGGCTCTCGGCACTTTCATCGTATCCAAGTACTGTAAATACCTAAAAAACAAGTGAGAAGGCCACCGTGATGGTCTGTCCTTTGTGCAGTATACGTGTGTACAGTACTACGTTTTGTTGTGAGGGGTTTCTGCTTCTCCTTCGGCACAACTCGAACACTTCCCACAGACTACAGAAAACCTTGTCGGATTCACCCTCGGGTGGGACAGTGTTCATTTTATATATCCTCAGTGAGGGTCCTCTCGATCATAGTCAAGTACATTGATCATCATTGTATCGCTAAATACTTCTCAATTCCACATAGGAGACACGGAGACATTTCGTTGTCCAACGCGCAACACGCGATCAGCATCATTTGACAAGTGCTCCTGTGCCATGAAAATTAACAAGCATGTGGGACTGCAGAAGAAAAATAAGAGTGGACTTGGTGGGGTGGAGGGTGGGGGGCGAGGGGATCAACGGGAGGGTGTGTATGATTCTTTAATGTATTGTAAACCCAACCGTTCGGAATACGAGGATGTCAAAGAAAACAGCCGACGTGTTTATCGTGACAATCTGTTTATTTTTGCTTACTGAGCGAAAGGGAGAAAGAAATGGGTGGAGCAGGTGGAGAGGACAACAACAACATGCCGCTTACACGCTTACACGTATGAAGTTCATTTTGTTTCTGCGCTACACACTTTGCGTTTAGCGTTTACCAGTCGGCAGTCTCCATTTCTTCTATGTTGTGGATGGAGGGGTTTCTTAGAGATGGATGGACGGGCGCAACAAATATGAGTTGGATATCAACTTTTGATTCCCCTTGCTCTACGAGGGAGCGGATCCTGCAACACTTGGACGTTGCTATGCTGCTTTCGTAAGACATGAGATGAGGAGGTGATTTTTAAATATCCGACCAGCAGCATACTTCCATCCTAAACTGGCAATCGGAGAGTTGCGAGTACGCTGCGCTATGCCTTTGTACCAGTTTAGTCAAAGGGAAAAAACTGACCCGTGATTTTTTTTTTTTTTTTTTTGCGATCATGCTGTTTTCATTGCGCAAACAATCTCCAGCAAACCCCTCGGATCGTCCTTCCTCTATTTTGGCATAGTATGAGGTGTTAGCCGTAAATCCAGGAGTCTGGACGAGACTCTGAACAAGAACTGTTGCTTTCTATCTAAACCACAAAAGATTTGAGAGGGAAATGCAAGGGCGGCAAAATAATAAAAAAGGAGCTTTTTCGCCTCAGGAGAAAGTCAAAACCGCGGGTACAAGCGAGGTTATGCAAATGGGTAGGTGACAAAGTCTGCGTTTGCAGTCTGTGAAAAGCAGATGGTTGGCAGAGGTGGGTTTATTGAGGCCCTGGATTGCGTGCCAAATCGCCATCTCCCGCCCAGTAGATCATTTCGAGTGAAGGCGCGAAATGAGAAGGGCATCCGTGCAACAATCCTCTCTCCCTCCTTTCTTCTCACTTCTAATTTGTATCACTATATCACTAGCCTTGATAATTGCTCTGCGCCAGAGCTCATGTCTGAACATGCTCTCATCGGTACACACAACAACAGCTTTTGGCCCGTAGACAAACACATACGCACCCAAGTCTCAATGTCAATGTGGGGACCCCGTTTTTTTCCTTTCTCCAGCCCAGTCTGTGTTTAATATCTTTCTTACAGTTTGCCGCTTGCTTCTATTTGTGTCCCCATTCCGATATCAGGGTGTAGCAGAAACCATGAAGAGAGCATACTTGGGCATCTAATAATATATGGACCTAATCTTGCCGTTGCTATCGTCGCCGTTGAAGCGCAAAGGCGTGCAAAGTACATCTTTACGTTTGCCGTGTAGCTCATACCACCGCGATAATGACATTGCATTGCCTATGGTGCATCGACGCGACTAACCAACACCCCAGGCTTACAACGTCCTAATCGTTACAAAGAAGAACCTCTCGATCCTGCGCACACGCTGACAGCACCTCCAGAAAGTATAGTAGCTCCAGTGCAACAATGAAACTCCTATGACAATAAGAGGTCCCATTTATTGGTCATCGTTTTAATTATTCCACCTATCGAACCAACTTGGTGTCTTCTGACTCTCCATGAGGTGTAATTGAATAAATACCTGGATGAGTATGTGTATTCTTGCGAGCGGAAAATTGTTAACGGCCAATTGCACTCAACTAGACTGAGCGCGTGGCAATTGCGAAGGTCTAGCTACAGTACCAAAGGGTAACCGCATGAAAATCCTCAGGTGTCCTAAAAGAGAACATCTTTGAACTGCATAGCAGAAGAGCTCGGAAAGGTAGAGGGGCTGGTTCATCGCAGCAGTATAAAAGGAGAAAGAGAGAGAGCGACAGTGTGCAAAGAGAGGTAAGATTGATAGTGGAGATTGGTGAGCGATGGGGTTACTCTTGGGGTTGCCACGATCTCCATTGATGTGCTTTTGAAACCCTCATCGGTAAGCAGGTCCCTTTTTCAACTCAGGAAAAGCATTACCAAAGAGACGAGACAGGGCAGACCGCGGGAGAGATGGCTGCAAAGGACAGGGCGTTTGTTGTTTGTCTCTTTGCCTTCTTGTTTACCGACAACAAGTTTTGCTTCCATTTTCACGTACACGGCCTGTCATTATTCAAATCTTGACAATTGAATGGGATATGCTTGTTACGCACATCGGCCAATCACACGCTTACAACTGAACTTTCAACCTGCAACTGAAAGCATCTCCTGTCTATAAACAATCTTATCTCTTTCGTATATGTTATTCAGACAACACAAAAATAGGATTCTCAACGGTCTAGTTCTATTCAATTTTCAATTCAAAAGACACTGCAGACTGCCAAGGTTGCTTTGTTCTGGTTGGCGAGAGCAGCAAACACCTAATAATCGAATGAACACAACAGCGGTACAGTATTGAATTGTAGAAGAGGCTCTCGTCCCTTGTGGTAGGGCGTCCCTCGTAGGGTAGGGGCAGAACAGTGGATTAAAGAACAGTAGAAAAGTTGTCAATCGACCGACAATCGTGGCAGCGATTGCTAACACCCGTCTTTGCTCGTCTCATAGGCACATTCTACTACTTTTCTCCTTTCGCCTTTCTTCCTTTCCTTTCCTTTCCTTTATCCTTTTCTCTTTCTCATCACACCCCCTCCTTCCCCTCTCTTGGCCCTCATCGCATAACCCTTTTGAGAACTGGTCCTTCCTCCTATCCTCCCTCCTCCCTCGCTCTACACCTACCTCGTAATCCGCGCGCGCTCACACTTTTTTCATTTCCCAGTTCCCTCGCCCGCTCACTCTTTCTTCTCTCACCCGCCCTCTTTTTCTCCACCCCCAGAGAGAGACGCAACACAACAGGACACACAAACACAACGCACACACACACACAGATACACATACACACAGCATCACATTATGATGTCCAAAACCCATGCATACCACAGCCATAGCTTTGCTATAGCCGCAGCGACGATAGCCTCTCCGCTTCCCTCACCAGCCATGTCATCGCATGATAACATCAATCCTTGGGCCAACGTGGCCACGCCTTCTCCCTCAGCACCTCAAAACACCCATCCTATCATGTCCCTTGATGGCAGCATTCAGACCAAGAACGTCATCAACGATGTCTTTCTGTCCTCGACCATGCTCTACGACGACGTCGAGTTGTACCTGAACGAGTCCTCGTCCAGTAGCCTTGATAGCGACTCGGACTCTGGATTTAGTACACCCTCTCAACACGAGGAGGACCACCCGAGCTGCTTTTCCACCCCTATGACCCCCATGTCTCCCTTCATGGAGAGCGACGCCGAGGACCAGCTCTACGCTGCCGAGGAGGTTGATGAACAAACTCAACTCCCAGAGCAGCAGGAGCACTCAGAAGAGACCAAGGCTGCTTGCGATGGTAAATTAAAAACATCTAGATATCTTATGACCATTTCAACCCCGCATTTTAATCCAGATTTCGTCCTATACTCTCAGTCGAGACCAAATTTTGCTTTTGTTATTTTTAAATCGTATCTGTTCTGTCATATGAGCGAAGGCTGTTCGCCGCGGTTATTTCTCACAGACACCCTTGGCTACTTCCTTCGGAGGTGGTCTCATGTCTCTTTTCAATAGTTCCCTTTTTTTCCCTTGCTCTGCCCCTAGTCTTCCTTGTTGGTCTTTCAGTGACTAATAGTTTTCCTATCCTGTCTACCTCGTGATTGTTTTCGATGCTTCCTTGTGGCGCGCCTGAAAATCTAGACATTACCAAAATCGTGGTGGATATGAAGAGACCAATGTTCATTCCCGTCTCAATCTGCGATGCCAGAGACTTTGTGGCCACGGCCAGCTTGCCCACCCCCCCAGAGTGCAATGCTCGCAAGCACTCATATGACTTCCAGAGCAACTCGGACGCGTTCTTGTTGGGTGGTATCTCCGCTACCAAGCGCCGAAGAATACCCTCTGTCGACATGATGCTGGCGGGTTCGGACGCTCCTGCTTCCCCCCCAGCATCCAACGCTGGTGATGACGAGCAAGCAGAGTTGAGCGACACTGATTCTACAGCATACTCGGCCATGGCTCGCAAGAGATCCCGGCTCCAGATGTGCAGTGTCCGCCACTTGACTCCTACCTCTCCTTACATGCCCGAGATTGCTTGCTTTGCTCCTCCTACCCACGAAGAGTATGACTACCACCCCGAGTTGGACCACTCTGATGATGAGGATGAGGAAGAAGAAGAGGAGGATAAGTTCGATGTTGCCGAGGAGGTTGTCGCTACTGCCTCGCCCTCAGACCTGTTTGTGGTTGAGGCTGAGCAAGAATTGGGCCAGAGTGCCTACTTGTTCGATGACAACTACTCATCATCCGATGATGAGGCTGATCTTTGCTATCACTCTCAGAATCAAATGCAGATCGATGCTATGAGCTCAAGCGATGACAGTGACTCTGATCTCTCTGATGTCGATGACTATCAGCCTCCCGTCAGGTACATATTGCATGACCCAGTGGGGGTATTGTAACGTGTGTATGTGGTTTTTTTTTTGTAGTACATGAAACTAATGTATGTCTTGTCACCTGGTCTTCCTCAACAGACGTCGTGGTACGTGGCATGGTCCTAGCTTGGAGGAGATCGAGAGGGCTGCTGCCAAGAGGATGAGGACCAAACACTCTGAGCCAAGCCAATCTGCGCAAGCCCAAACCGCTCAGCAGACCCGTGCTGAGAGGAAGGTCGAGGCGAATGTGGCAGCCGCTCCCGCTCCATTCTCACCTGCCTTTGTCCCAGCTGTCGCTGCCAAAGCTGGTGCTGAGCCAAAACAGTCCAAGACACCTACTCTCTTCCAGATCTTAACCAAGGCCAACATTGATTGGTGCCGGTACTGCGGAACGACTGAGGGTGTCAACTGGCGCCCTGGCCCATGGGGAAAGCGCACGCTGTGCAACAAGCATGGTTGTGACTTTAAGGGTTATGGCTTCGCTTGCAAGCTGCCTCGTCTTGACCTGACCAGCTATGCACATGAAACTGTCGACCAGCGCATTCGCCCTGTCCTTCAGCATTGTATGTATTCTTTGATATGCATTTTCTTTCCTCCCTTGCCCCTTTCTTTGTCGCTCCTTGTCCCTGTTTTCTGACACGTAATCTCTTACTCTCATTCCGTATCAACAGTCTGCCATGGATGCCAGTCGCAGGAATCAACTGCTGGAAATGTCATGGTTCGTTGTGAGGGATGCCCCAAGGCCTTCCACCAAGTGTGTCACGGCGAGAACCGCATCTCTGACGAGATTGCGTTGTCTGATAAGCCCTGGTTTTGTGACGAGGCTTGCAAGGAGAACGTCAAGAAGCGTCGCGTCTGCGTCGAGCTTCCCAAGAAGCGCTTGCCGCTTATGTCGACTCCCAAGCCTGCCGCCGCCGCCGCCGCTGCCGCAATGGCATCGGCGACGACAGGCCCTATGGCCGCAGCCGGTTCTGCGTCCGAGACTATCCGCTCCCGTGGGATGAGAGCCTCCCACTCGGGAGAGATCTCTGTCCGATCCAAGTAAAAAAGAGCAGTGCTACTTTGGCGCTCTTTTTTTTTCCTGGATGGAGCGTTTTTTTTCTCTTTTCTTTTGTTATCCTCAAATCATTGCCAACCCGCGCCTCACCACGAACAAAAACCATTAATACCGAATACTTTTATTTAGCGTTTTTTCTTCCCAGCTTTGCTTTTATTTTGTTTGCACTTTTTTTTTTTTTTTTTTTTTTTTTCCTACATATAACCCCCCCCACATCTTTAATTGGACACGTTTTTGTTCTGTACATTTAGCTTAGATTCTTGTCTGCCATTTTTTCTTCTTTTATACCATCCATCTTTTTTCTTTTGTAAGTATCTTTCTTGCTTCATTTTCATTGTTTCTTCCAGCTTTTGTTTTATTCATTTGTTTTATTTTTCTTCGTTTATTTTTATTTAGCAAATTCTAGAAAGCCTTTTTTTTAAAAAAAATCGCGCCTAAAGTACAAATTAGCCTCGAAGGAAGATCCCCGAAAAAAAATACATAAACATTCACCAACATAATATACTTTGATTTTGGTTCCGCAGAAAGAAGGTGGTGCGAATGCACGGAGCTCGAGCCCGCTTGGGGCTCCTTGTGAGATGGTCCAAGTCCTGTTTTTGTAGATCCCTGGTGATGTCAAAACAAATGAAAAAGCGGGTGTCTTTGGAAGGGACCAAACACGAACGCTCAAGCATTTTTTTTTTCTTCAAAATTTGCCACCATTCTCATATCACGTGTGCTCAAATCTCACTTCGGTCCATTTGCCACCAAAGCTGAGCACTGGAAGTAGCGAACAATAACTCCTCCTTCAGCAAACCCTTCTCTCTCATTCCCTTTATTCACACTGAACATGACAAAATACCAGCCACTCTTTGAGCTCCATCAGCTTGTGCAATTGACCCATTCGACTTCAGGAAAGGCGATTTTCTACTCACAGGTTCATTTAGCATTGGATGACAATGTGGACGAAGATGAGGCCGGAGGCTGGATTCTGAGCGCATTCACGGGGAAGACATATTTTGAACGCGAGTACAGACGTGATGATCTTGAGGACCTTGTACGCGGTTATTTCCTTTTCGTTTGCTTGTTCTCACATTGGCATATCCTGGGATTCCTTTTCATGTTTCACTCACCTTTCTCGTCTCAACGGCGTTCTCTTTTAATTTGTTTTGCAAAATTGGGCGCTTCATGGAAAACCGACACCCCCACCTTTAGCTGATGACGACGGGCGACAAGGACTGGAAATCGTTCACAAAACGCTTCAAAAAGGCAGTCTTGGAGGGCTATTTCCATATCGTCGACATGAACTCCCGGGAATGCAAGGTCATTGTTGATAATGAGGTCCATTCACGGACAGCGAGCAATAGTCAGAGCCCGCTCGAGACGATTGCCATTGATATGCATCCTGTCAGTCACACAGGTCGTAGCGAGAAGATTGGCGAGTTCATGTTTGAGGTACTACTTCTCTCTCTCCAGCATTCTCGATTTTGTTGGTTTACTATGGTATATGACTGCAACATCACAAAAAGGAAGCTTATAATTCTGATCTATGTAATTTAGTGCGCAAGTTATATTCAGGCTCACGGGTGTAGTCTTGATTCAAAGAACGTGGGATCGACATCTCACAGTAATGGGAGCACAGGAGCGGCAACGAGCTCTGATGCAGGAGGAGCAGCTGCATCAGGAAAAGGCAAGAGCTATGATGACCTGAAGCTGGAGCGCGATAATCTCAAGACTGAAAACGTAGAGTTGAAGGGGGAGATCGAACGGCTGCGCGCCAATGCCTTGAAATCCGGCGGCAGTAAGTCTATGAAGCACACGAAAAGGAGAGAGAGCAAGGTTTGCAAAGCAGTCGTAACAGTTGTCGTTTCGGTTGTTCGCATTGACAAAAACGTTTTTTTTTTTTTTTTTTTTAAGTGGCGAGCGGAGGTCTGGGAGCAGCAAGTGGTCGGCCCAAATCCAAAAATGCACAGATGGCCATGATGGTCAAGGAGCAGCTTCTGAAGAAGCGCAAAGGTGTCAGTGCACTGAATCCAAGAATGAAAAAGTACGTCGCTATAGTTTTCATCTCATGCCCTATTGCTAGCGTTTTATTAATTGGACTTCCTATTCACTCAAACACAGGGGTGTTGTGGCAAAGGGGACCGAGTTTGGAAGCGATGACGAGGAAGAGGACGAGTAAATGCGCAGGATACCATAGCCGCTCCTTTTCTCTTTGTAAAATATCAATAATACGCGTATGCTCCGATACCACCATTTCCAACGTCATGTGCAGAAATTGATGTGTATGTTTATCTTCATTTGTGTTCTATGTATGCAACTGTTATTCTGATTAAAAGATTACTCTTCCTCCCTTAATATCCGGCCAAACCCTTCTCCATGGCCTTCAAGAGCTTCTTCTTGTCCTCCAATCCTATGCTCTGGTTCTGACCGACCGTCTGGCTGATATGCTTCAATAAATCCTGTGCATTCTCTCCAGGCTTACTCGAGCTCAGCAATGAAAGCGGATCACTGGCTCTGGTGTAGTCGCCCCCCAAACGCTCCAAACGCTTCCACGACTTCTCAGCCTGCTGATCACCCTGAGCTTGCTCAACCTCGTCTGATCCGTTCTCATACGTGATACCGGCAACATTCTTGGCATTTCCGTTATTGAATCTGTTAACCACATTTCTGGGGTTCAAGACCTCTTGGTAGTTCTGTGACATGCGGAGCAGGAACGATCGGTTCTCGACTGAAGGAATATCCGATTTCTTGCGATGGTCCTTTTCCTTGTCCCCCTGAATGCTAGCCAAATCCTGGATCAAGCTCTGCTCCACCTCAGGATCCAAGTCTCCGTTTGCACGAACGCCCGTGATATGAGCCGAGAAGGCCGTGCCTGGCAGGAGAGGGTTGTAATTGTCGCCATTGACGGCAATAGTGCCTAATGGCGCGACAGTTCCACGACTGGCAGCCACGTTAGCATAAAGAGGGCGGGACTCCACAACTGAAGAGACTTCCCAATCGATCTTATCCGCAAACTTCAGCTCCGTCTTGGAGTCATAGGGAATTGAGGGTGGTGGCTGGAAGCGAGAAGGAGGGATAGCATTGCTGGACGAAGACGATCGGTTGTCTTTAGGACGGTAAGGGCGTTTAGAATTGAAGCGGCCGGTCGAAGATTCTGCGCCGGCACTAGATCCATCTCCGGGTGCGTCGTGGCGACCACCACTGCGTCCTGCTCCTCTCTTTTGACGCTCGGCAACCTCGAGAAGGTAACGTGGAGAGCGGAAAGGTGTCTTCGTACTAGTGGCAACGCCGACGAACTCCTGCTCCTGGCGCTTGGTCGACAGAGAGAAGGCGCAGGCCTGCTGCTGCCGGAGGGCGCTGGTGGCGGGGCGAAGGACGCTCGATGAGAAGACCTTTGTGGACAGCATGGCGATGTATTGAGGTTGTGCGGGATGTCCGATTGGAGAGATCAGTTTTCGTAAATATGCCAGGAAGGCACAATATTTGCTCTCGCTGCGTTCTGTGACGTAAATTGAGCATATTTTTTTATTGGACACCTCCAGCATTCTCATGGAGCAGTTTAGCAAAGGCCTTGCAACGATTGTTCGCAGTGGACATCGAGCTCTTCAAACCTTCGTCAATGAATGTCGCAGATTCCTTAAAACTAAAGAAGGCCAAGCGATGCTGGAATCTGCTGGCAGGGACTTGGAGGGAAAAGCAGAAACATCATACCTTGCCACTGTGCGAATGAATCACTTTCAAACCAAGGCGGGGAAGGTAATTTAGATTTGAGTGTAGCAAAATAAGTGTCTCGTTTTTTGGTGTAGCTCCAGCCTGAAATCAAGGAGACACTCATCGCCATCAAAGCGACAGGGTCTCGATACACGTGCAGGCATTTTTAGCCAACTTGTCGAACTGCACAGAGTCCTGGCCCTGGCCAAAAAGTAACGCACCATATATTTTTTAAAATAAAATTTTGAATTGAGCCCAGGGCCAAGGTTCGTGCACCTCCAGCATTTTATGTATCGTACGAACATGTTTGAAAGGCTGTGTATCATAAACAGACGATCCCGCGGTCAGTGTGAAGCTCTGGATGGAATAGATCGAACGAGGTATTTAGTGCCAGGGATCTTCCAACGCATGACTATCAACTACGGCAGGGAGCCTGTGCTTCCTCAAGAGCCACAAGAACCGATCGACAATCTCAAAAACAATTACGATGTCCCTCTTGAAAACTTGCTTTCGCCACAACTCCATCTCCAACTACGGGCGATGAGAGCTGAGCGACAGGAAGAACAAAGAAGAACGAGAAAAGCTGAGGTTGAAGAGACATTTCAGGAAAGTGAACGCGATATGATTAACTTGTGCAAGATAATAGTTGATGCCCTTCGCGACAAAAAGAAAAGGCGATGTACGCTGCAATGCCTTCAAAGCATGGCGGCAGGATTGAAGAGGGCAGCACTTGAAGTCCAGGGGTGTAACGCTGTTGGGGCGGGGCGCAAGTGCCAATGAATAAACCACATTTTGTCAAATGAGCGTCTAATATGGTCGCGCGGTGTTGTTGATAAAGCTTATTTCCACCTCCAAGAACACTTATTTCCATACGCGATTAGAGAGTCGCATCACCGAAATATTTTTCGCGCCGTTGTTCTGGAACAAAGGTGTGAAAGCTCTTTTCTTTGTTTCGACAGGTGCGCCTCTCTCACAAAGACTCAGGAATCAGACCCAACGACGGCATCATGGAGGCATGTAGAGGAATTGCATCAGTACATCATAGACGACAGAGAATATGCCGCCACAGGGCTGAGCCGTGGCTTTCAAACATACTACATGTATCTCCACCCCTCTAAAACCTCATATCCATCGTGTCTTCTAGTCAGCAGAGTCCCCAACGTGGTATACGGACGCGGAAAAGTACTGGAACTCTGTCCCTGCGACCATCAATGGCATGCTCGGCGGCTTGGGGCAACTTGCTCGCCCCGATGCCGTCTCCTCCCTGCGGTTTCTGTCCGAGTTTGTGAACCCACCTTCGTCCTCGACGGCTTCTACGATGATCAACGCAACGGCATCAGGATCAGAGCCAATCTCAAGCACAGCAAAACGCCAGAAACTGCCCTTGCCAGGGTCAGGGCCTTCGCATGTATTGGACTGCGGTGCCGGTATTGGCCGAGTGACAAAGCAGGTCTTGATCAAGGCATTTGATCATGTGGATTTGGTCGAGAACTGTGCTTCGTTTGTGAAGCAGGCGAAAGAAGAGTATTTGAAAGCCGAGATCGAGTCTGGAAAGGTTGGCGAGGTTCGCTGTTCGGGTTTGCAGAACGTCCGGTTTGAAGGCACGAGTTGGGAAGGGCGGTTCGATGTGATCTGGTGCCAATGGGTCTTGGGACACTTAACTGACGGTAAGTAACGAACGAACCCCAGACGAAATCTTCAATGTGCTGTATTGTTGCGGATCAAACTCCCATGCTAAAACGATTTACCGTTCTATGGCCATGTAGACGACTTGATCGCGTTCTTCAATCGATGCAAAAAGGGATTGAAGCTTGGCGGGATGATCTTTGTCAAAGAGAACAACGCCAAGGTCGGGAGTGTGATCGATGAGGAAGATAGCAGTATGACAAGGTCAGATCAGGTCTGGAAGGAGATGTTTCAAAAGTCCGGGTTGAGGCTGCTGAAAGACGATGTGCAAAAGGGCTTTCCCTCTGGATTGTTTGCGGTCAAGATGTACGCTCTAGAGCCAATGTGATCTCACTGACTGTTTTTTATTAATTAAACTGCTTTGATATTTCGGCGCGGAAGGTTACTACACAATGCCAAGGGGAGAGGGACTTGGTTGAGGAAAGCAGGCTCGACAAAGCATCTTATCGGTTATGATCTGCCATGAACTGCCCTTACACACATTCTGAATCTTCGCCCTCTCCTCCTACGCGAGCAAGATAACGCAGTTGCTGCTTTTGCTCCTGACCATCCTCACCTCTCATGGTGGGCTGATGGCTTGTGGTGGCAGGTTCATCTCTCATACTACCGTTATCCTCCATACTATCAACGGTCGTAGTTGATTGAAATTCGCTTCCAAATCCCGTAGTATCCATCGTAATCCTCATGCCAACTCCCTCGGATGCATTGCTGTCATCTGTCGTTGCAGTATGACCCGTGTATGTTACTGAATCACCTTCATCCGCCATGGCAGTCGTACCAACAGAAAACAGATCGTCAACTTGGATCACCACCGTGATCGGCACTCGGATTACGAAATCCTTCAGTTTTTGAACAGTGGCTGCTGATGATCGATGGCGACGGTGAGCTTGAAAGACACTCGAAGGTATTGCCGACGCCGAGCTCTGACTTTGACCTTGACCTTGCTGTCCTCCACTGCCACTAGCAACATTACCCTTCGTCAATGCATTTGCTATTTCTTTCAACCCCGGAGACGATGTCTTCTTTTTGATCACGCCAATCGCGCCACCGACCAGTCCTCCAGGTACGGAGCTGCCGTTATTCGGACCGGTGCTGCTCTTCACCGCGCCCTGTGATGCGCCAGATCCGCGTCGTTGGTTCAAATCATATATGGCGCCGAGTAGTGGCTGAGGCTGCGGCGACGAGCCTAGCAAAGCGGTGCCGCTGGAACTGTTGCTCCGACTGGGTCGTTGGTGGTGGAGACTGTTGCTACTACTTGCACGACTTCGGTTCCCATGGTGGGTTCGATCCTCCGAGCTGCTGATTTCATCCTCCAGATATGTATCCAGGTCGAGCAATCCAGCTGTTGAGTTCAAGAATGTTAGAGCAGGAAGCATGGTTGAGGATGATGGATCCGCTATGTGCATGGACGGCATGGACGACGAGGTTCCGGGGGTATAGGAGCTTGTCATTCCGTTCCCGGCGATACCGTAACCATATCTGGATCGTTCCTGGCTATCACTGCCTGAGGGCGGAATCGCTGTCAAAGCTCTGGGGCTAGTAATGGAGCCAGCGGTAATAGCTGCCCCATATGCAGCTGTAGAATCGAAAGTGCAGGAACTGAGTCTATAGGCAGACAGCTCCTGTCGATTCTTGACTTGCTGCAGCTGTAGTTCCTCCATGGCTTCCAGATCCACCTCCTCATCTTGCTTCAGTTCCCCTTCGAATTCGAGCATATCGATCGAGAGACGGATGCTCAGATAGTGCTTGACCTCGATTCGTGTTCGGACTGGACCACGGCTGTGATGTCCACGATTATGTGCATGGTGACCAGTCGTTGGCAGTGTGTTGCTCCTCACTCCCCCAAAGACAGCGTTACTTTCAGGGTTCAGGACCTCCGACGGATCATAAGCTCCTTCGTCCGCAGCGTTGTCAGCAGCTGTGCCCATCATGGCCATTCGGTACAATGCTCGTGGTGTTGGAGTGCCAAAATCAATATCATTGTTTGAGAAATTCCGCGCGGATAAAGACGTCGGGTCGTGACGACTACTAGGCAAGGGTGAGGGCGTCTCGGGGCTGGGCCAAGTGAACGTCTGGCGCAGGTGTGGGGAGTCTAATGGGACAGGGAAAAGTAACATGAACGGTTTTGAGGCCTGAGATGTTGACAAAGACGTTGGTTGCAGAGTGGGCGAGGTATCGGACTCTTTGCGGTCGGAAATATAAGGAATTGCGGATGTCTGCAAGAGGGACAGTGATTGCTGGTGGGGTATGCTGTTGCTAGCTTTCATGGTAGGCGAGAGAGGGCCGCCGGAATTCGAGTTTTTCCGGATATGATGATCCTGGTCGCCGGCGATGGTCCCCGATCCACTGACACCAATTTTCCATGAAGTAGTGTTGGCGTTGGTGCTAGCGTTAGTGTTTGTCTGCTGCGATGCTTCATGCTGAGCCATTTGAGACACTGACAGCGGCATGAGTTGCATAGATGACCTCGTACGTTCCCGCTCCTGGTCCTTCTCCGAATACGTGAATGCCGGTCCCAGCGCATACTTGATCGTCCTCGAGCCCGTATCTGGTGCGTCGGACGGGACCCGACATCTCTCCTTTTGCCAGAACTCGCACTTGACCTTTCGGACCCGAATTTCTTTCCGCCATGGCCGCCCTGGCCCTCCTGCTGCAGCCTCACCTCTTTCGGCAGATCCCGCAATGTACTGTGATGAAAGACCGGAATTGGATATACTGGCACCAAGCATTCCTTTCCGATCAGTTTCCGCTTCTGAACATACTGCATCACTAGTGTTAGCGCTCATCGACGTGGAATTCGCTCCGCCAGCACTCTGATGTCGCTTCTTCAAGGGGCTATTATTGTTGATGTCCGTTTGCGTCATTTTCCGAATCGTAAGCGCCACCTGGAAGCTGTCCAGGTAGGTTGAATCGACTTCCCCACCCTGGCTGTTATGATGCAAACGGTGATGCGGCTGGTTGTCAGTATTATGCGCACTGTGTTTGTTGTGGACAAGGCTGCCTTTCTTATGGTCTGGAACCAATTGTGAGGTCTGTGAATATCCACGGATTGGAATCAAGGATGGGATCTGTATCTGTACTTGAATGCGAGCTCCGGGTATAATGGCCTTCCATCGCCGCGTGCCCGGTAAAGTTGGGAGTGCCATGGAAGGTGGCGGTAAGAAGAAATCTTTGTTCGAAGATGTGCTAGGTGGCGGTTTGATGAAGTAGAGCTTGAGAATCTTGCGGATCAGGAAAGGAGGCGGCTCCGTTGACGTATGGTTGCTAAGAGCTTCTGTTGATTCTGGTACTATGAGACCCAGATGGGGGGCACTCTGACCTCTTGCAGAAGCGGACAGAAGCGCTTTGCCGTTTTCACTTGCGGCTTTGCCTAGTGTCATACTGATATTCCTCATGCGTAGACTGCGTTCGACGAATTCGTCGTGCTGACTCCCAAGCGTGAAGTCTCCTGCGTGTTGTGGTTTTTTAGTCTTGCTGCCGACGCGCAGTTTCCCTAGTGCTTGCGCTAAGGACTTTGCCTTTTTGGAGGAACCTATATAATAAAAAGTAAAAGTCGATCAGCCGTCAGGATTGGTCTCCAGGTTTGCCGCCTTAATCTTAGTCTTCGAATCACTTATTACTCTCGAGTCCTTTCATTAATGTCGTTCCAGTCTGTCGACTTGATCCCTGAGCTGTACTCGAGTCGAGCGTGACTTCCATTGCAAGAGGCGAGGACGTCGACACCTCCACGTTCCCGTCCTTATCGACATCGTCCCACCGGAACAGGCATATGGCCTCCAATTCGTACCACACATTACCCATCGACCCTTCAAAACTCTCTGGTCGGACCTCATTCTCAGTGACAGGCATGAGCCACTCCCAGCGCCATTCATCAGCCTCGATTTCGATCCTGCCTTTACTGCTGGATGGCTCCTTGACGACCGCGACATAGGGCGCACTCCCTTCCTCAACCTGTCGATCCTGATAGGACAGTACAATTTTCTTGTCCCAGACAGTCTGCGACCAACTTTGCTTCTCAATCTCAAACGTCACGAGATCCTGACGAGACCATGAGATCGACTCCTTGAGACGAAGATGTAGTGCCAAGGATATAAAATGTAATTTTTTCCTGGCAAGTTTGGGGATGTGGAGAAAGAGCCGACCGGAGACAGAGGGTCGATGAGTCGAGATCTCAGTGTGATGTGGTTGGATAGACAACATGGGCGTGTTTCTTGCCGAGGGTCTTTGAGGGACTGAATCTTGTGGTGTCAAGAGGATGGGATCATTGTGCCGAGTATGGCTAGAGCCCTTTATCTTCTCCTTGATGACCGCAATAGAATGATGACCTTTCTTATCAGGGTATGGTGCGTCTGAGCTCATGGTGATCGGCTCAATTATCTGCCTCTAAGAGAAAAGTACCGCCTATGAAATGAAGTCGGGTCGTTTTCAACGACCAGTGCCCTACTAACACGGACAACAAAAGAACATACAGCAAATCGTTAGGCAGGTGAAGGTAGTGAAGGTGTATATTGTTTGCGACTCGGCGCAGTGTCTGGGGAAGGGCTCTTTTATCAGTTTATGGCAATTGAATACAACACAAGTCGTTCATCCGTCCTTTTTTCTCTACCCCTTGTTTTTCATGCATCAAGCAAGTAAAATGCTGCACGCGCTTTGTCATGTTTTGACATTAAAATAACGAAGTATTGCACGTGCACGTTTTCTGGCGGGGAAGTTGACATGGTCTTTTGGGTCTCTTCTGCCCAGTTCCACGCCCTCAGTTGCTTTGATGGCCCCGTTCATCATCACATCCTCATCGTCATCATCTACGGCTCCCTGGCGAGGGGACCATATGCATTGGCACTAAATTAAATGGCTGAAAAGGCTAGTGGAGGGAGATCTGGCACGCATCTTTCATAATGTATATAACGATATGAAAGCAATTGCCTCTCATTAAATCAAAGCAAGGCTCAGCAGAAGTAATAGAGTGGCGCTCTTTGGCTTCATTCCCGAAATTCTATGATGGGTCATAGTTTGCCGAGATGAGCTGATGTAGTGAAGAAGAGGGTGTTTGATTTACTGCAGACGGGGGAGTGTGACAAGGTGATGCTGCATTGTTTAATAATGGCATCGCCTCAGGGCCAAGATGTGATTGTCTCTATACCTGTGAAACGAACCGCCTTTGAATCAAAAAGCAATGAGAGACAACCGCTTGGGGATTTGAGGGGGACACTGAGAGTGTGATAATGCGGGAAAGTCGTACGTTGAGTTTCTAATTGTAATTCAAAGGCGAAAAGGACTATGCCCTCGAGTGAAAGGGAATGAGCGTGTGATGGAAAGAATGGGTAGACACAGAGGAGAGTGGAGGATCAATTAGGATGAGTAGGAAGACAAAAGGCCTAAAAAGAAAGTGCAACGGCTGTATGATATAATGTAATTCAGGGACGTCTAGAGTGGGTTAATTGATATCTATGTTCAGAACGACATGAAGCCGTTCGAGAACAATTCAAACTTTGAGAGTGAGAGAGCATTGATTTCTGAAGTGATATTTGCGTGGATGTTTTGGTCTAGTCTATTTTGCAAGGCGCGCGGGAATGTAAATCGGCTCTCAAAGTCCTTCCAGAATCAAAAAGATTATCGATGAGATCCGTTTCCTCCAAGGCAAAAAGGGGGAGGGGGGTTGCTATTTTGCTGAGCATGCGACCAATTCACTTCAATCGTGGTGAAGACTAGTAGCATAATGAAAGTACTCACCTGTCAGGCCCCGTCCCGGCATTTTTCGATCGTCGCGTTTAAATATGCCACATGGACGTGGTCAGACTTTGAAATGTGCCTTTTTTGGGCCCAACGTCTATGCTCTGGAAGTGCAACTGAGTAAGTCTGATGAAACTCTGCTTTCATTGCAAATATGCCTTTCGCACAACTTGCTCGTGTTTAACGAACGTAGCAGCATCCCAAAACATTTGCGAACACTCAGATGTAGAGAATGAATCCTAAATAATGTATAATAATGTATAATTTTTTTCTCGTGCTTTCGCACCCCTTCTCTCTATCTTGTGATCGTTCTACGTTCTTTATTTAATCTCTGCCGTCCAAGAACTTCTCCAAGAAACCCTGGGGCTTGGGAGGAGCGTCGTCCTTGATAAAGTAGCGCATAATGTGCGTCTCCTGCTTCCAGGCGTTCATAGTCTCCTGATACTCCTGACGACCCTTCAACAGCAAGATATCGATGACAGCGAGATCCTTGACGTCGCGATGGCGCTCAAACTCCTCGCGGATCTTGGTGCGGATTAAGGACATGGGCATATCGATCTGGTGCGTGCGCATGATCTCAGGGACCTAATATTTCAGTTTGCCAAATGGCGGGTATGTTAGCAAAATCTGTATAAGAAATACTAGGGCTGCATAGAATGCATGACGCGCAGAAGTGCTGGCATCATTGTTCAAAGAACTGTGATATCCTGTCAAATCATTTTAATGATGATGCGAGTCGAATATTTCCCGCTGTACTGTGATGACTACGCGACGTCTGTCTGACAAGTGGTTCCTGTATTGGCAAACGAACGCCTTCCGAAATAAGACCACGCTTAGCAGAGCTGTCCTTTCGATCTATATCATAAATGATGATATCCTGGGTTGTCGGAGTAAAGTCGATGTATTGTCGCAAGCCGGATCTCTATTTATGCTGCATGGACACACAAAGTCCTAACTTACACCACGCTGGAAATCGCGGTAGAGATGGATGACGCTCTGACGAGCGGAAGTGAGCGATGATGACTGGGAAGTCACCACCGACAAATGAGCGGCCATAGCAGCAGACATGATGGATATGTTTGTGTGTCGGAAAAAGCCCAGGCGGGAGGGATGAGTGGGGAGAATTGAGCGAAGGCAGATTTGATGCCGATCTCGGAAAACACACTCAGCGAGCAAGGAAAGCGAAAGCGTTACTTCCCAGCCGAATGAGTAGATGATGTCATGTTCGTAGGAAATAATGTTTCCAAATCGACGTGCCTGAATTCTTTGTACGGAGTAGACGCAGTCGATGAAAACTTTCCTGCAGAGATTCAGCAGGGAATTTGTTCGCTGTTCATCTCTTGGGGACTTTCTTATCAATCTCCACCGCCTCGATACAATCGAAAAGATCCAAATAGAAAAAAAACTAGGGGGTTCTGCCGACGCAATAAAGAACAAAGATTTCAACCCATTGGAGATGTAGAAATCTGAAAACGGCACGCTGCCGCATCCGTGTGCCTGGATTCATGATAGGCGTCGTCTTGCAGCAAGTTTTACTTTCGATGGTTGGGTAACCAAGTCCAGTACTGCAATCCCATGGCAAATCAGGAACGTTGGCATCAAACTGTTTGCTATCTTCCAAGCTTTTGTTCCTTGCTCTTTTTGTTCTGATGACTTTACTATTGTGGGTGATGTTTTTGCTTTATTTTTTTTAGTCGGGATACTATGCTAAGTGTGATGATGGCAAGCGAGGGAAGGTCTAAGAGTTCTATAAGTGAAGCATTGTCTGTACGGTTGTCGGGGCTCACTCGCTGTTGACCCACAGAGGAAAAAAGAGTCCTCGAGATTTACACATACTCGTAGTTGTTGGTCTGCTGACTAAGACCCGAAGGCTGAGTATTACCCCCGCGCATTGAAGGCGGTAGCCGCGTGCTATTGGACCGCGCGATTGGTGTTGGGTGGGCTTGTATTGGGCTAGGTGAGACGCGTGTCCGGCTCGAGCTAGCATTACTTCCTGCGCGCGACATTCCACCCTCCTCCGGAGATGTTCCTGCGGAGCGGCCGCCAGATCCCGAACGGTTCAGGCCCTGCGTTGCTATCCTTGCAGGTTGGCCCCCATTTCTATTGCCTCCCGACCCACTACGCTCTACACCTCCCGTCGGCGACGTGGCGCCAGCGCGACGTCCAGAGTTACTCCTGAAGATGTTGTTTCCGTCGTGCAGCTCTGTCTTGGGCATGCGAGTGGAGTTGGAGCGTTTAACAGCGGCGGGTTGCTCTTGCTGATATGCTGCCTTGGGCTTTTGGGGACCATTGAAATCATCGACTTGATCCAGGTAACCAGAGTGAGAACTTCCAGAAGAGTAGTACATGTCGGCGTTTTCGGCTAGAGGGGGGCGACTATAGTCGGAGGTATCATGGTTGTCCTGGGGGGAGATAGGATCGTCCTGTTGGTACGAGTTCATCTCAAAGGCGCCCTGGTTCACATCGCCGCGGTTTGTCTTCTTCATGCCTCCGGCGCGGCCAGGCCCACCTGAGGGCTGGTTGTTTCTACTGCCTTCTCCAAAGCGTACGCCTTGTCCAGACTGCTGCTGGCCCATTCCACGTTCATCAAAGGACCGTCCAGCCCCATTTGCAGCGGCGATTTTTGTCTCTGTAAAGTCGTTGGCGGCGAGGGAACCTCCATGTCCTACGTCCTTCATCAAAGCCCGCTTGCTGATAGACGCTTGCTTGAAAAGCGCGGCGTCACTTAATTCGGCATCCCCGCCCCCTTTCTTCGATCCCTTGTCGCCTGCTCCAACCCGACCGCCCTCCATGTTCCTTTGCTGTTGCAGACGGAACCGGTTTCGGTACTGGGCACGACGCCAGGTCGCTGCTCCAATAGCGACTACGAAGACTAGCATGAAGGAGCTATAAACTAGGATACCCGCGGTCAAGTTGTAACCTCCGATGACCGAGGGCTTACCAAAGAGTGCTGTGTCACCTTTGGAGTCAGGGGCTCGGGTTGCTGCTGGCGAGGCTGAAACGACTGTAGTTGTAGTGGAAGACATGGTCGTCTTAGTGGCACCGCCGCTGCTGCTAGTGACGGTAGAGGGGGACTTGGTCTTTGTTGTTGTTTTGGAAGCCTCCGAGGTGGTTGTAGTAGTGGCAGGGACGACCGTTGTGGTTGCTCGCTTGTAAAAGTGCGCACCAGAGAGTTCTTCAGGAGTGGCAGCGATCTCAGGGAGGTCAATGGCTGATTCGATTGTGGAGTCGACCAAGGCAGAATTCAATGGCTCTTCTTCCGGAACCTGAATGAGGACCTTTACTTCAGAAGGCAGGCGCAAGAGTTGAGAAAGAGAAGGTGCAGAGGAAGAGTCGGGAAGCTGTGCAGAGAGGGACGCAGACTCTGCCAGGGGGATATAGAGGGAAGAGAGGGCGATAGAGAAGATGAGGACGACGATGAAGGAAAGGCAGTGGGCCGACTGGGTGCGTGGATGGCGTCTTGATGGAGAGGGAGAAGGAGAGGAGGGAGAGAAGGAAGAGGAAGAAGGCGAGGATGGCGAGGACGAGGACGAGGAGGACCAGTGCGAATGGGAGCGCAAGGACCCAGCCTTTGCGAAGACGGAGAACAAAGCCATCTAAAATCTTTCAACTATAATAGACATGGACAGGCAACATAATCCAATCAGCGGATTGTAAAAATAAATGTTTTTTTAGCAAGATTCATCGGGGTCACTCTCTTCAGCCCTCAGGCACGCACGCACACACGCAAATCACAAGCGCAAGGACGCATCTCCCATTTTGCTGTTTTTGGTTAAAGCGGAATGTCATTGAAAATACCGATGGGAGGTCCGAAACCCAAGATATAACCCAACTCACCTTGCAGTCAACAAGCGGGACAGGGTATATACTATTGTAAATACAAATACACCGCTCTGGAGCAGGAAACGTTCTTGGCCTTTTACACACGCAGAACAGCTGAGCAAAGGAGGGGACCGAGAGGGAAAAGAAGGAGGTGTTAAACTTGTAATAAAGGCACGAATGAGCTGGCCCAGGTAGCCCTTTTTTTTGGATTTTCAAGCAAGCCGTTGAAGATTAATAATTAGAAGAGGAGCAGTGGATGGTATGTAGAAGAGGAGAGCAAAAACAAAGGAAAGACGGCGGTAATATCTATTTACGGTCGTGTCTTTTTGGCACCACGTTTAAAACCACAGGATATGAGTGAGAAGGGCGACTGAACATACAAGGAGGGAAAGCGAAAGACGAGAAGCGCAAGGAAGAGGAGTGAAGAAAGAGTGAACGGCAGAAGTAAAGAGGCAGAGTGGGTAATAGGGTGGCGGAAGAATATTTTTTCTTTCTTGTGTTCAAATGAATATATGTAACAGTTGACTAAGGCCAAATTGTGGGTAAACTGCTACAATTGGTTCGACAGCACAGTGAACAACCAGAGCCAATTTGGTGCCCAATGGTGTGGAATGGCGTTCCCAGAGGAAAATGGACAGGAAGTACAGTGCTCCCGATCATTTATCATTCATCAATTTTTCCTTTTTGACCAACGAGATATGGAATAGTGCGCGTCTATGAGTATTAGCCAGTTCCTATTGACCATATCAACATTCTGAATCAGTGCAACGTCCCCACCAATCCTCCTACCATGCGACCATCGCACGCTCTCGTCTCCACTATATAAATCGATTGTGGATCACCTTCTGGTTTATGAGTAATATCGCCATGTCTCAATTACATTAACCGCCGCTCTTCTTTTGTCCATCCGGAGGACCTTTGCAGGTTCGGGTTTTTTTTGTCTCTCCCTCATCCCACTCCTTCCGCGTTCGTTCGGTGCACTTCCGCGTTCTAGTTCAGCGGCATGTACCTGAATGTTAAAAATCTGTCTCTGTCTGAAACAGGGGCAGTCCAAAGGACAAAAAAACAACAGCTCTCGTTGTCTGCAGGCACTGTGATGAGGGGGTGAGAATAGTGACAGCGACGCCGGAGAAATAAACAGTGGCGAGGTAGAGGTTAAAATAGGGAAAGCGGGAAGAGGAATGAGGTAATGAGCATGAGATGGATGAAGAGAGGCAAACAATGTAAGATGATGGAGCTTGAGCTTCGTTGCTGCACACTATCTCTAGGACTAGCACTGTTTTCGAGTGTCTTGTGTTTTTCTAAGGGAGGCTCTCATTCTACGACTTCCATCATTTCCTTGTACTGTACATACCAAGGTCTATTTACAATTGTCGCCTTGGCTACTACTGTACACAGATTAGTGTTAACTCTCTTCATGACGGGTTTAGATTACGGAACAACACTGCATACTGCATACGATTGTGCAAGTTGTCCATCTAGGCGCTTGTTTCTTTGTTTCTTTGTTTCTTTGCATTCTCCATCTCTATGATGTGATTGCATTTGCTGGCAGCGCGTATTCTTTGTTACCCGGAAAAACGCTCCAAAAGACATGCTCTGTCTGCTTGATGCCGCGATTTCTCCTCCATCGTATGTTGGAGTGAGAGCCCTCTATTGCTGCCTCTGCATATTTGCTCTCTGCCCACAAATAATTTTGTAAAATATTGGTACAGTACAAGTATAGCTGATGCTCAGAACTGGACACAGCACGCGTGAAGTGACATGCCATAAGCAAACGGAAGAATTACAGATCAGCGCACAAAAAATTGTGCCGTTGATTATTTCTTGATCAGCTGCAAAATATTCCCGTTTAAATCAGTGGGTCCTCGGAGTGTCCACAGCCCGTAATTTGAGTTGGAGCAACCGTGGACAATCAGGATAAAAGTAAACAGTTGGACAGGGTGCAAGTGGTTCGCGAACTCGTGAACGCATGTACTAATGCAGTGGACACAACTATCCAGCCAGACCGCATGGCACTGAAGACAGACGCATTTATGGTCAATACTTTTTTTTTCAAACTAATGAGCTCGTATTAGATCTGTGAGCTTGCGGCGCCATCCTTTAAAGCGGCGCACGACGCAGGACGTCCATTTCCACACTGCAGCACCCGATATTAGAGCCATGGCAACAAGCCTCTCCACACTGCACCACACGACTTCGCACGTTTTTCATCTAGAGCAGTACAGTACGCATGTGAAAACGAGCTGTTTTACGGAATGGATGACCGATCATTTGTGTGGTCAAAACTATGTAGCCCCCCCACCTTGGTCGTACAAAATGTCGAGCGCCCACAATTGCAATTTTATTTCCTTGTGTCTCTGGCCATTAAGTAACTTCGATTGTCGATGTTGTTTTGGTCAGGGTGCAGAGGGTCAAAGCACTGCCAAGATGACAGCACCTATGGACAACACGATTGCGTATCTCGCCCGGACGAGGTCCCCGGCCATGCCCGACGCGCTGCCAATATAGCGACACGTCGCACAGTACTCATCTATGGTGTGAAATGCAGTGTGGCGATTAATAGGTTGCATCAAACCATGATGATGTTGTTGCCTTATTACGCGGGAAAGTGCTTTAACCGTACCCTCTGTTTTCGGAATGTTGGTGCCCTACCCCAATCCAAATTAAAAGCGAGCGTTAGTTCTGATGAAATATCATGACCATAATCATTCGAGGGCGAAGGGAGGCGCTTTGAGTCAATGCTTACCGGGACGTATAGACCGAAGCGAAGACTAGAGAATGGGATTAGGTGTCCGCTTGTCGCGACGCCCTGCTTTCCAATTATGGGATCGTAAATGTTCCTGCCAAAGATCCATGCAGTGTATGCAGTGTATGCAGTGTTAATAACTTCGCGTTAGAATCAAATCAAGGCCACTATCCAGTTCATCTTACAGTGTATAAAACCCCATGAAGAGTACTGGATTCTTCGCGCCTGCGGTGTCCCAGGAGACAGTGGTGGTTGTGCCAGATATATTTGCGATAGGCCAAACCCTTGTTGGATCCGAATTTAATGTTGCGTCCACTGTCAAATTCACTGGATCGAAGACGAGCGTCTTGTTATCAAACGCCCATTCAAAAACGATCGAGTTTCCAATCGCATAGAGTGGTGGGTTGACCTGACTGAATATTGGCTGAATCATAGTTAAACGACTGGCAGGCAATCTTGGGTCGATTGTTGAATTAAGGTTAATGGTATTGTTCGTATTGATATTACTGGTTGCATTGGCGGAAGGTTGTGGAAGCGCTACTGTCGTATCCGGGTCAGACATGTTTGACTCGGATTCTGGCGGTGCTTTCAGTGCGCTGCCAGTTCCACCTATAGCAGCAGGCTCAGGATGCGGATCCAGACCTCCAGAGATAGGAGTCGATTCTGTGGATTCAATCTCATCTTGGCGACCTATTAACAGAAACATAATGTAAGATGTCATGATCCCACTCGATCCTCCTCGCCCTAAGAACCTTTATCACAGACTTTATACCTTGCAGTCCTAGTAGTCGTGGGTCTGAAGCAGAGGCTACTGCTGCGATGATTAGTAGCGCTATGACGAGCAATGTCGCCGTAGTATATTTTTCGTTGCCGCGTGAATGGTGTAGAAAGCGCATTGTTGTTACGGACTATGTGCTGAAAATAAAATGCGATGGATAGTGAAGAGAGACGTAGAAACGAGAAGCATGGATCACAAGCTATAACCAGGGCGATTGCGATATTGGTTCTGTATTTCTTACAGGATATGGGTTTCGATTTGCTTCAGTAGTAAGGTTTGCCACAAAACGCAATCCTGGATTCTGTATTCCCATGCTCGCGAGTAGCGACCAAATTACTATTTCATTTATACAAAATTCCGGTTTGCCCCAGGACCCTTTTTTACTACGGAAAGATGCGCTGCAGTCAATTCCAGATCTGAGGAAGGCTGACCGAGAGTACTGACGTCTGTAACAGTCAGAGTCGGTTCGAGCCTTCTTCGTATTATTTTTGACCACAGATGATACTCTGTGATCCCTGGTATTTCGTCATCTGGAGGAAAGAGGAATGTCTTCAAGGGCTGCAAACTCGATTAGTCGCACTCGGCTTGACATGTTGACGACATATCGCGATGGGCATTATGTTATAGCATGACGTTATAAATTTATAATGTCCAGGGGGAGGGGCTATTCTGCACAGCGTTCCCATGCTCGTTATAAGCATTTTGAATGAGAGTGTGCCTGAGATATTGCGCTAATTTGTGCAAGACTCACATGGCTGACCATGGCGAAGATTCAAACTGAATACGGGTAAAAGCATGCTTGAAGAGAGTGTTCACTTCGCATTCGAGTACAAAACACAGCTTGAGTGTACTTGAAACTCACTCACGAAAAAATGGGCAAGCTTGCTCAATCATTGTATAGTAGTTTATTTGGGAAATAGAGTGGAAGGAAACACACACGACATTCAGATCATTTGTACCACCGGACATACGGACCATGCCAGCATAGTGATATTTTCAGAGAATAGGTACAGTGGTACCCTTGAGCACTATGCCTGGCTTTGTGAATGGGTTTGCAAGCTCATTTTGTCGCTCTTGTTGCTCTTTATTGCGAAAGCGTGGCAGATCGAGTATCTTTAGACGCTCAGAGAATGTCCTTACGAGCGAGATGGAGTTCTAAAAATGCATGATGAGTGGTTAATCTGTCAAACCAAGTATCAAAACACTCCTTTCAGTTGGAAGAATCGTTTGACAGAGTGATGTGCAAGCACACTTAGTCGTGTTGGTCGGTTTCCAGAGCGAATGGGTTCCGTCTTATTTTGTCCTTGTTGACCACTCTGTGCCTCAAATCCAGAGAAGATGTATATCGGTGACCACATCAAATAGCTGCTCTCATTTACTTGGTTATTCTTGTTAGCATTGAGGGTAATGGTTGTACCATCGATATCTTTCGTTTTGACTGCTTCTGCCAGGCATTGTGAATGTGGTTCAATATCATGAGCTCAGCATTTGCTCTACTCGAGAGGAATTGTGCTAAATACGAACCCGCTAACTCACTTGGAAAAGCGTCATGATGAACTCCGGCTAAATCCTAGTCGTTTGTTAGTTTCCAGAGCGACAAGGGCTGTTTGATCATGTCTGGGCTGTTGATCATGTCTGGGCTGTTGATCATGTCTGGGCTGCTGTGAGGGCATCGGAGGGGCTATATTTGCTTCTAGACCCAAGATGCTCCTTTCGCCTTCATTGGATAGGGTGATGCATGGACCTGCAAGCTCTGTTAGGCAGAGATGTCGGGGTTGGTTTCAAAGAATGGCCAAGTTGCATTTTTTCGCGCCTGGAAAGGCACACACTCAAATTCCCTGTCATTCTTGACATTTTGGTGGCAACGCCTCTTTGACTAAATCTATTGTAGTCACAGCATCCAAACAACAAAGCCACACCTGCCTGCCAGGCGATTTTTTTTTTCTCGCAAGCGCAAGCGCAACCGTCCGTCCTCTTCGCACTTTTACCACGCTTCCATCGGCCTTCATTACTCACCATGGGCAAAGTGAAAAACAACAACAAGAAGAAGCAGAACCGTCACAATGCCACAGGCATGGAGACAACTGCCGAGGTCGAAGCGGCTCAGGAACTTCAACTTGTCCCCGTGGAAACCATCTTGCCTTTGATTAGCAAGGTAAGACGGCGTCTCTTCATTCAACTCATTCTGTCAGCAATGGTCCCGTCTTCTGGGCCCTATTGCCTGGACTATTCGTCAGTCAGCTCCGCGATTTGGAAACACTCACTATTCTCGGGAAGTATCTCAATTGATCCGTTTTGCATGCTAATTTGTTCCTCTTATTTGTTATTTCTCAATAAGTTGTCGTCTCCTGATGCCAATGAACGTGCTTGGGCCGCTGCGGGGGCTAGCAACTTGTTGATGCATGATGCCGCTACCCGTCGGTTGATGCTCAGCAAAAACCTGATCGGTGCCTTAGTTGAGCGTCTGACAGATTCTGAGCACGAGGTTGTCGTGGAGGCATTGGGGGCACTTCGCAACTTGACTGTTGTTGGTGGCGACGAGGTTATCAGCGAGATGTACAACAAAAACGTCCTTACCCCTGTCGCCGCTTTGATCCCCGCCCTCGGTACCACGATTGACAGTATGCTCAGCGGGCCAGCGACGAGCAGTGACGAGCAGGAGAAGAGAAAGACTGTCTGGGACTGGGCAGAGAATGTGATCAGCATTATCTGGGCTATGAGTGAGAACTCTGAGAAAGCGTTGAAGGTCGTCAACAAGTTGAGCATAGTTCCTTTCCTCATGTCATTCATGAACAATGTCGACAAAGTACCGCCTAAGGTCATTGTCGCTGCAGGTAGGGACCGAGCGCCATGGAGCAGTCTTAGAAGCTTGAACGGTTCATTGGAATTCTTAGAGGATCTGTACTGACATTGGACACGTCGCATCTTCTAGCTCAATGCATCTACACTTTGACCGATGACAACCCCGATTGCCGGGTTATCTTTGTCAAGAACCCCGATTATATCAAGCCATTCCAGACCATCCTTAGCTTGAATGTCAACGCAGAGCAGGAACTGTTGATCAAGGCTTTGGCGTGCGGAATCGTCATCAACTTGAGAAGCATTATTGCACCAAAAGGTTCAGAGAGCGGCTTTTCAGATATCCACGGAGCTATCCTCCCCGTACTTAGTGGCGCTCTCAACTATGATCTCCAAAAGGCTAGCGCTGAGGCTGCCGCTGCTGCTCAGGTTATTGTAAGTGCTGGAGGAATAAGTGCGAAGCAGGCATACACCTATGATATTCACCTCTAACGTTCCGCTCGAATGATGAATGCCACTATAGAACGCACAGAAGCAGGAGCTAGATCTTTCAAAACCCAATCAACCCGCCAGCACCGAGGAGCAGACGCTGGCCGCGATTGAGACCCGTTTGCAGACCCTTCAACTCGCGTTGGAATTGATCGCCAACATTTGCACAGAGAGCGTGGAGGGCGTCGAAGACGAAGAAGATTGGAAAGATGAAGCTAACAATGACGACGAGATGGATGCGGACGAGGACGAGGACGACCTCGATGGCGATATGAAAGAGGAAAAGAAGGATGATGACTTGGATGAGAATACCATGCGGGAAATGGAGCAGTTAGCCGCAGCCTCAGCAGAGACACCGATGGATCTGTCTGGTCATCCTATCATCAATATTCTGACCAACACCGTCTTCCCAGCACTTATCAACCTTGCAACGCCTACACCACTTTCTTTCCCTGAGCAGGAGGTTCCTACGCCGGCCACCGCTGCACCCCAGATCACATTGCAGTTGGCGACAACGCATTTGCGTGCGCTGGAAGCTCTGAACAACTTTCTGTTGACGATGACAGATGCAGTTCCAGGAAAGTGGTGGTACAAGCATAGGAAAGCCGATGCAGAGCAGTGCTGGACATGGCTGTTCCTTCAAGCAGGCAGTGTTGCAGGAAAGGGTGTTCAAGTTGGGGCAGAGGAGAAGGGCCAGGAGATGCGTGGTGCTATTTTGGACGCGATTGTTGGTTGCTTGTGGACACTGGCACGCGGACTGAACGCGAATGTGCCTTTGGCTGACTTCCATGTCCCAGCTTTGATGGGCACATATTCCTCAACGACATCGGACAGCATGCGTGTCAAGACTATCGGATGCTTAGGAGTGATTGCCAGGCGGCAAGGCGCCATTGATACTAATAAGGTAAATCATCCGTTTGCTATTGTTGATTTTGCGATTTTGTGAAAAATGTAACATGGAAGCGCATTCATCGATAACGCTAAACATCGACGTGACCATAACAAAGCGTCAAGGGGACAGAGACATTGTTGAACTAAATATGTTTCCTGATTCTTTGTGATTGTTGCTTACTCATGGAAAATTAGGTCATTGGAGAGTTTTTGATCAACTTGTTGAAGAACAACCCAAGCACAGAGGCTTGTGTGGAAGCCTTGAACGCGATCTATGATATCTACGCGGACGCAGAGTTTGATTATGACATGCCTGTCTTTGTGGAGGGTAAATTTAACGAGGAGCTGAAGGGAATGATCAAGATGGTCCGGTTCATGGTTCGGAATATCGACCGCCGCAAGAGTAAGGATCTGAGGAATCGAGCAGATGAGGCGGCCATGAACTTGGTCGAGTTTGTCAAGTACAAGGAGAAGGAGCGTCGCCAGTAAACATAAGAATAAGCCAGGAGCATCAGATGCGGCGCAGATCAAACGGATCGCCTGAGGCGTGAGAGCGCAATAAACAAATGGCGCGGGTTGGCAATGTGACCGTATTGCGAAAGTGAATAGATGAGCGGAATAGAATAAGAGGATCAATTTGCATTAAGCATTTTTTTTTGATAGTGACACTAATGAATAACAATACAACGAAGACCATAGCTTATCACACGACCTGAGTCCGGCTGCATTGTCGGTCGAATGTTTGAGTCAACAACCGCTCCGTGTAAAGTAGAAAATGTGCCCAGAATGCACAGTACATTACTCAATGGCCCGAGGAGATAATCGACATTGGTACGCCAAACACCACGGGGTGAGGTGAAGAAGAAAGGGAGGACGGAGCATGGCGGCGATGTGTTCGAAGGCAGGACATTAGCAAGAGCTGTAATAGCGGATCATCTTTTATTCGTGCGGATAAAGGAAACTAAAGCGATTGATGGTATGTGAACAGGTAAAAGGGAAAGGAGATACCAAGAGGGCCAAGATAATGAAGATACAAACAGAGCATGGAAATGGCTCTCCTACATCGTGTGATGCAATTGGCTGAGGCAACATTCCCATGAGGGACGATTAGAGCGTTGCACAAGGGGGTTTGATGAATGTGGAACAGCCCAATGAAAGTTATGCCATATTCTTTTACATGTATACATTATACACAAATGTACAATGTGATAGCAGTTGAAAATGTGAGGGCCAGAACAAATGTAGCAATGTCAGGGTATTTTATGTGGACAAAGGATTACCAAGAATTCCCCGCGCAGAGGGTGTATTGATCGAGGCAGAAATGTTGGTAGCCTAATAGGAGAACAAAGAGATGCAATAATGATGGCACAAATCCATGCATCTGAGCAGAGAAATCGTCCATCGTCTCTGTTTAGTAGCTAACGGGTTCACGTATTGCCTATCCTTGGAACATTTAATGTCAAGCTATGAGCTTCTGCGGATAATCAATGGACAGGCATGGTTTGTCCCAATACTTCCTACCTCTGGTTCGCTCTACTTTACTACAGCTTCTTTCAGCCCACTTCTGCTAATGCCCTTTCGAGCAACAAGGTACGATCGAGAAAGGCTCAACTGATTTGGAAAGCACTCTTATAGTGTGGAAAAAAAAATGAGCATGGAAAATTAAAGCCCTGCCACGTAAGGAGCAGAGAAAGAGGAGGCTCATGGGAAAAAAAATGACACTGAACGCGTTTCAATTGCGGAACGAAAGAAGGGCGAGTCGGCTATTTTTTTTTTTAATTTTTTATTCCAGTTCTTGAAGTTGAGCAAACACCTGTATATTAGTGAACATCACATCACGTAAAGGAAATGTTGCTGGCTATGAGTCTGTCAAGAGCAGCTGCAGCTGCAATGGTGGTTCAGCGGAGATGTCGAGGTCCGTTTTAACTCGGATAAATCTGACAAACCCTCTGCCTTCTTTTCGTCTAACCCGCAAGGTTGGCGAAGAAAAGTACTAACACGGGTTGCGATAGACCGGTAAACTAGCAATCGCGAGACGTGCAAATGAAAAGGAATTAGATAGAGAGTTGCCCATCTCTTCTCTCACTGCTTTGTGCCCTCTCGCTTGACAAATGACTCAGGCATAAATATTGCGTCTGCCAGTAACGTAGTAACGTGCCCACTTTGGCGTAAAAAGACGGTTGGTACGCTTCCATATTTGGTGAGCGCGACGTGGCTTTCAGTTGTCATATGAGAATGCAGTGCGATAGATCTTTGTTTTTAACGTTGGTAGTTGTTTGTTGAGTGGATTTATGTGGGGTGAGCGACAGAAATCAACAATGACAAAGAGAGAAGCTTGGGTGATCGGATGAAGGGGTTGGCCGGATGGAAAATAGATAGAAAACACTATAGACAAGTCAATAGAATTTCGCGGGATCAAATGCATCTCGAGATTGCAAACGATACACGAAGCGTGACATCAAACCAATGTTGACAGCCGACACACGACAACATCCAAGAGCACGCAATAAACATTAGGGACGACATGACAGGTTGGCGTTCCAGGGAAAGGGGCTAGAACGCGATTCGAGGAGTAAACAAAGAAACCGTGAGATCGCCAGGGTAAGGGAAGAGATCCGAAGTTGCAACCTCTTTCATCATCACCCACGACATGGGATCCCTCAGGATTCCTTTCTCCAATCACACCATAAAATGGTGTGTGCAACGCAAAATAATGACCCCAGGTCAAAATATGCGGCCAGATTATCAGAATAGGCATTGTTGTGTATCTGCGTGATTGTAAACCTGACTTCTGGTCGCGCATGAAAGGCAAATGACCGGGTTTGCAGTGCAGTTCAACGGTTCAACGGCGTAGATTATACATTTGTTGCTTGATGTGAAGTTTCACGGACTAGATTTCCCATCCTGCATTCTGCCCGGAATGCCAAAAAAGTTCGAGGTAAGAAGGAGAGCCACAGAACTAAGATAGGCTTAACAAAGCACTAATGCACCTACACCCTTTTCTTCCTTTCCACCCTGCGAATAACAGCATGGCTCTAAAATGCCGTAATTCCGTGAATTGGAGCTGCACAGAGATGCGGACGAGGGATTAGAAGCGTAAAACACACCGTCATGGAGATATAATATTTGGGGAAGAGCACCAGGGATGTACAATGTACAATAGCGCTGACAGAGTTGAGCATTCGGAGCGTGTGATCAAGGAGAGCACAAAGGAAAAGTGCGCGCAGATGAAGACATAAACAAGTAAATAATAATCACCCGCTTGCACGCTGTCTGCTACTGTACTTGTACACATTAATCAAACAACAAGAGCGAGTGAGGCTGTGGATGAATGCGATGGGAACGCTCGACTAATCCTTGTTTACATTGATGACGTTTTTTACTTTGTAGCTTGCTGACTCAATATAGTCACCATCAGGGGGTTGGCATGTAGGGTATCGTTTTTCCCATAGCTGCTTGCTAGGATAGGAAGGTAATAGCACGGTGGTGGACTGGCCGAATGTGTGGGACTGAGAAAAGTGTGCCTGCAAACGCGGTTTTTCACGACGGACAACATCAGTTGGTTCTCGAGTATGTCAGCTTAACAAGTAGCAGAGTAAACTCTTTCTCTTTGTGCGTGTGGATGAATTGGATGCATGTCCTGAGAACAAGGTGAGCATGCATCGATCAATGATATTATTGTTAGTTTATTTTGTTTAGCAAATCCAGTTTTACTTGTCTCGGCTTGTACGGACGCGCACAAAACCCACATGGCACATTTCTTTTAGTTGGTGTCCAAAGTCCGACTTTTCGCGGTGATCGGCTGTATGTACCCTCGGATTCCTCCCTTCCTCTTGCTCTCGCATGTGTGTCTCTCATAAAGGCATCGTGGACGGGAAAGAGCGAGAGAGGAGAGTAAGCGAGAGAATCAAAATATCTCAGGGCAGACCGATGATTGGATGCTGCTGAGACTTTCCCATGAAGGGAGGCAAAAGTACTAATCAACACCTTCCCGCTTGCACAGGAGCATCTGCAGGACCAACGCACGCTATGAGCAACCATGAGCATGGGCATTGAGTACGAGCATGGGCATGAACAAGAGAAAGCTGTGGCACTAAAAAGAACAGTGGACGAAGGAGAAGAAGAGAAAAGTTCAACAAGACGGAACAAAGGGTTTTTAGTTTTCGTCTCCTGCTGTTGCCCATTGCCCTTCTCTTCTTTCTCTCTTCCTCACAGCTCTTGCCACCCGCTATCCCCTCTCCTCCTCTTCTCCTCGCCTTTCGGCTTCCTTCCTCATCCCTTTCTCGGCAACGAGTCTCTCATTCCTTTGTTCATTCGACACAGCATCTCATCGCCCACCCTATTATTCCACCAGTACACACGCAACCTTAACTCTGCCTTAACCGTGCCACATAATCGCTACGCGAACAACCCAGAGAGAGTCATTTAAGAAGAAAAGAACAAAGGCAACACAGAAGTTGCGTTGTCTGTCTCTAACTCTCAGCCTCGGGCAATCCGCGTTCAATTTCCTGCAGACCTGTGTTCTCTCTCTTTTCTCCACGAATTTCTCGAGTTGCACAGCTCCTACTCCTCACACTCCTTGCGTCCACGTCCTCTCTGGAAACGATGACTGTCTCGACGAGGCCTGGCATGACACTTGAACGATCCATCATCCCGATTCACTACAATCTCAAGATTGTGCCCTCCTCCATCAACTTTACATTCCTTGGTGAATGCTCCATCGAGTAAGGGAACACACGTTTTAACTTTACTGCGTTTTATTTTATTTTTCCCTCAACTTTCCTTCGACTTTAAAGTCGCAGGAAATATCTTTTATTATTTTATCCTTCTATCGCCCACGCTCCCCCAATTTCCATACGCGTATACAGAACAAATAGCGCACTCTCCCCTTCTTCTCTCCCTGCTCCAAGCACGTCAATGCTCAACATTCAGCCTTCCTTGCTGCACTTTTTCTTCCCAACACGGCAACGCCACGGCTCTTCCGCGGGATCTCACACTTCCATTTGCTGGGGCAAACCAGCGCTCAATTGTCTGTCATTTCTTAGCTTAACAATTCCCATGCGCCGATCACTTTACTCCACCTCCTTCTAGGATCTGCATCGCTGAGCCAACGTATGGCATCACCTTGAATGCAAAGGAACTCAATATCCAGACTGCAGCAGCTAGAGATCACCTATCGTCGGGAGGATACAGGTAAAGATATGCTTGGCTCACGTCCCTTTTTTTCGCGTTGTTTACTCCCCTGGGCCACATCCCAGTGGGGTGGCAATTAGTCTACATGCCAAATGCAGTGCCTGTGTGTTTGTGGCGCAAAGATGTTCCATGCCAAGAGCGGGAAGGTGGGAGCGATTATTGAGCACAAAGCCTGCAGAAATAGATCGAGCTCCCTTCCTTTTTTGTGTTCCTTCGGTAGTACGGCAGCGGCGCCGATAAAGCGATATTGGTCTCGCGCCTGAATGAGACAAAGAGGCTGGAGTGCGGGTTGGAAACGCGGCGGCGGCGCGCGCGTGGCATTGACAAGAGGACGGCGGAAGAGAGGAGTTTGGAAATAAAGTAACACGAAATAGAGAGATGGCGGGGAAGAGATTGTGAGCGGGCGGGAGACGCACCGCACCACATGCCGCTTATGTGCATGCACAGCCATCCTTATTTCTTAACCCCAATTGCTGGGAACACATTGATGGAGCAGTGCAAACATGCACGCATTCGTAAACATGCGTTACTAGGCAAATGCGCATTGTACACTCGCGTACTCGTGTTTGCCAGCGCAAGGCAATACAAACGTGCGGGGTCTTTTTTTTTGTGGCACAATGCATTGCCGTTGACACAACCAATTGAGCGTCTCCTCACTGTCAAGATATTCGATGCCCACAGGGTCATCAGAGCACATTGCAATTATGTGATGGCGTGGCATGACATCAGAAGACGCACCGATCTCTTTGCGGCTCCGCTCATTTTTCTTACGCTTGCTACACTCTTCGTCTCTACTTTCTTTCTCTTCAGTGTCACGGCAACAAGTGTAAGCTATAATGTTGAAGAGGAAACCATCACGCTCCAGTTCCCCGAACTCCTATACGTCGGCACCTCCTGGATCCTGGACGTTGCCTATATCGGCCTCGTCAACGACAAGCTTAATGGATTCTATCGATCCGTATACACCGATGCCGATCACAACGTGCAGTAAGTACACGCTCTTTGTTTGTATGCAAGTCTCTCCGCTTGACAAGGAGGCTACATGATAACTAATACGGTGTTTTACAACCTTGTTCACATCAGCCAACTGACAACAACGCAGTTCCAGTCTACATATGCACGAAGGGCATTTCCATGCTGGGATGAGGTAAAGCCAAGTTGACGTGGAGTATTCGGCTCGATACCTCTGCTAGTGCTTTTCTGCAATTGCCTTTTTTTCCTGCCGTCTACGCGCAGTTCTGAAATCTAAATGATACTAATCTCATCCGTGGACGACTTCTTCCTTTAGCCTTCCATCAAGGCCACGTTCTCGTTGACATTGGTTGCGCCTCAAGGCATGACCTGCCTCTCAAACATGAACGTCGAGTCAACCACAATCCTTGAGGAGGGGATGCAAGAGGTGACGTTCTTCAAGACGCCGATTATGGCAACCTATGTATGTACCCTCGTTATTATTGCTTGCGCGACTGCTTGGTGTCTACGGAGTACGCCTCGTTTCCTAACCTGAAACGTCGTTCTGTCGTCATTGTATGCCAAAGTTGTTGGCATGGATGATTGGTGATTTTGATTACATCGAGGCCTATACTTCAGGAGAATTCAACGGGGAGCCAGTGCAATGTCGTCTGTACGCCCCTGTCGGTCTTGCAAGACATGGTCAATATTCGCTTGATCTTGCAGTTCAGGTAAATTATTATTTTTTATCGACATGGTGCAATGCAGAAGGATCGAAAGTTACCATACCATATCTCACTGTTCGTTTCCTTTGCCACCCACCAAAATAGTCGGTCGAATATTTTTCACGTCTATTCAATATACCCTATCCGTTACCCAAGCTGGACTTGGTGGCGGTACCCGACTTTTCGCCTGGCGCGATGGAAAACTGGGGCTTGATCACCTTCCGAACATATGCAGTCCTTTTGGATGAGGACGGAACCAATGATAGAAAGCGCGAGATTGCGGCGACAGTTATCCATGAGATCTCTCATCAGGTAAGGGCCTGCAAAAATCCATGTGACGCTGGATGGAGAGCTTTGTGGGGGTTGGCCCGACAATCCGTATCAAAGATAATATAATATCTAACGTCCTTATTGTTGCACGTGTTCTGGCGCAATTAGTGGTTTGGAAATTTGGTGACAATGGACTGGTGGTCGGATCTGTGGCTCTTTGAAGGATTTGCAACCCATCTGGCTTACATTGTCGTAGATGAGCTTTTCCCAGGCTGGGATATTTGGTCCGAATTCGTGAAGCGGATCCAAGAGGTTTTGAAGCACGATGCTCTCCGGACCTCACATCCTGTAGAGGTTGGCGTTGAAAACCCTAGCGAAATCACCCAAATTTTTGATGAGGTCAGCTATATGAAAGGCGCGTCTGTCCTCAGGATGTTGAGCGCATGGCTAGGTCAGGATCAGTTGTTAAGAGGGATTAGGAAATTCATGTTGAAGTACATGTGGGGCAATGCAAACACTGAAGATCTGTGGGCCACCCTTGCAGAGGAGTGCAAAGTTGACGTGCCAGGGTTCATGGGCAAGTGGACGAGGCAAACAGGGGTAAGTGAAGCGACGCACAACGCATGTGTACGTTTTTCTCTCCAAAATCTGGTTGACTAATACTTGGAACTATCAGTACCCCGTACTATCGATTATTGAGCTAGACGAGTCCACAATCTTGATTCGACAGAACCTTTTCCTCTCCACAGGCGATGTTCGTGAGGATGAAGATACTCTGCTTTGGCCAGTTCCATTGGCCGTTTCCACTGCAGATGACCCCACGCCTCGGAACATCATGCTTAATACCAAGGAGATGATTCTGAAGGTCGACACTACGAAATGGTACAAATTCAATACGGGCCAGACAGGATTTTATCGCGTCGCATACCCACCCAAGACATTGGATCTTTTGGGACAAACACTGCGGGTAAAGACTGGTCAGACGCTGGATGCCGCTAATAGAATCGGTCTGCTAACAGATGCAGCAGCACTGGTCGCAAGTGGGCATACCCCAACGAGCAGTTTCTTGACGCTTTTAAAGTATTTTGAGGATGAAGAGAACTACATGTAAGCTTTTATTCGCATTCTTACTCACCGAAAGCACCCCAAACATTGTCAATCTTGTTCCTAACACGAAGCACCTTCCCCTATTTCAATCCATGCAGTGTTTGGGCCGAGATTTCGTATCGACTACAAGAGTTATTCTCGGTCTGGCTAGAGCAGCCCGCTCATATCATAAACGCTCTCAAGGAGGTACAGCGACGTTTGTTCACAAAGGTTGTCCAGCGCCTGGGCTGGGACTATCCCGAAGAAGAAGACCCTGCAACAGGCAACTTACGTGCCTTGGCTATCCGATACGCAGGGCGTGCAGGTGACCCAGAGTAAGTGACCCAGTAATATTTGCACAGAATGGAGGGGCCGAAGGTCGTATAGGTGATTTCGAGACTAATCAGTTCTCTCTTTCTCTCTCTCCCTCCCCTCTGATTGTATTGCGCCGTCAGGATCGTGGCGGAAGCTAGGAGGCGCTTTAGGATCTTCATGGGCAATCGCGACATGTCTGCGATCCCACCAGACCTACGCTTCCCTGTCTTTGAGATCGTTCTTCGAACAACCGTCGGTGTTGAAGAATACGAAGCTATTGTGAACTACTATCGCGAGGCGTACATGCCAGGCGAAAAGGTTGTCGCGCTCGCCGTCATGGGTTACGGTCACTCTGCAGAGTTGATCCACAAGACGCTGGCATTTGCAATGTCGTCTGAAGTTCGTACTCAGGATATCCTGACAGCAATCGCAACTTTGCGGTCATCTGTGCTGGGCAGAGCCGAGCTTTGGAACTTCATGAGACGCCACTGGGATATTTTGTACGAGCGCCATATCGACGATATCCGGTTCTTGGATTATTTCGTATTGTTGGGCATTGGTTCCTTCTCGAGTCTGGAGAAGTATCACGAGGTCCAGCAGTTCTTCGCGACTAAGGACACGAGCTCATATGAACGAATCTTAGCAACGTGTCTTGAGGGCATCCGGATGCATATCTTGTGGCTACAGAGGGACCGAGAAGATGTGGAGCGGTGGTTACGCATCAATGGGTATTTGACTACGGATGCAGAAGAGGACCTGCATCAGCAATTGATCAATGGATTTACAAAAGTGAGTTTGTCATCACCTGCCAGTAGTCTCTATACCCGCCCGATGCTCGGCCATGAACTCCCGTTGACCGATGTTGGAAGGAGCAGGAGCAATAGCTCTGTCGATGGATTCTCCTCGTCTGAGGCCTATCAAACCCCAAGATCGGGTTCTTCAGCCACGTCGTCGTGCTCATCCTCGCCGCCTAGCGTGTACATGCAGCATAGCCATCGTCACAGACATCATAGCCATGCCCACCAGCACCAACATCAGCACCAACATCAGCACCAACATCAGCACCAACATCAGCACCACCATCACCAACATCAGCACCACCATCACCAACATCAGCACCACCATCACCAACATCACCAACATCAGCATCAACATTCGCCCCGTCTTGAGCACGAGTCACCTCTCTACTTGGAGCAAGTCCATCATGTCCCTTCTCATTACTATGACAACGATACCACAGGCCTGACGGATAATCAAATTCAAATCTTGCAGTTCCGACAATATCATGAGCAGCAGCAACAACAGCAGCAGCAACAGCAGCAGCTATGCCAGCATGGGATCGAACCAGATCTTGAGGTTACTATGCATCAGATGAATGAACGCATGGTGATCTCGGCTGCGACTGCCGCCGTCGCTCCACGGACGCTGGAAAGAGAGATGGAGTTGCTACATGTCAGTGGCGACGACGAGCTTTGAAATAAACGACAACTATTTTTTTGACTGCTTGCTCGACTGATGTTATCTTGAGTTGCAAGATAGGTTAAGCGGGCCATAGCAGGATTGCCTGTTGCAGGATACAACGCGTGTAAATGCCTCATTCGACACAGTCGGATAGTGATATAGTAATAAAAGACTCCCTTCATTCCTGCTCCGTTATATATCTAGCCATTGACCATTGTCGAATAGCCAAAAGTTAACTTGGCGCCTGAATTGGTCCAAGAAGTACTGCTGGAATGGACCTCGAATGCTCTGTGCGGTCTTGTATGCGAGGCCGCTCTGGCCGCACTTGTGTGCTCACATTGAGTTCATCAAACGCAACGGAAGACTCGCCACACATACTGATAGCATACTTCTTCCCTCCTCGATCTGGCCCGAGTAGCTGATCTTTGTCTTCTTGGAAAAGCGGTGAAAGGATTTTGATTTTGTTTTATTTGTAAGCTTTAAGGCGCCATGGATGCTGAGAGCAGCCTGACTGCTATTAGAGGCCTGAAAGGCGACAGAGGTCGTCGTAGAGGGAGGTGAATGGCAAGGAATAGAGAGTGAGAGGCCAAACTGGCAGAAAACGCGCTTATTTCGCCTACAGTATGCCAGCGATTTTCACCTCGGTGACGCATGGATAATTTTGATGTAAATGCAACGAAGCGAGGATACTAGGGCATGCTGATGTGTCCATTCATCTGCATCACGCACACACTTGCACATCTTTCAGACATCATGGGAACCTACGGTGGAGGTAAAATATAGTGCTTGACTGGAATCTCCTAGGACCGATCTGGATATTCCTCCCAGCCGCCTCATTGTTACAATTACGCGTTGATGCGGTCTCTTATACAGCATTGATCATAACAAACAAAAACTGTGGATCGTTTCAACCTACCTACTAGACGAAGTCGCGGCGCTTGTTTTGTCCGTCGGTCACACATGGACGCAGGTTGGATATGCAGGAGAGGACACGCCCAAATCCATCTTCCCAACTTATGTCGGCTGGGTGGACTCACCCCCCGAGGCAGATCAGGGCGACGATGCCGACAACGCAGAGGACACACAGATGCAAGACGTCTCTCAAGAAAAATCAGGCGAGAGCGGCGCTAGTAATAACATCAATAATAAGGACGCCGACGGTGGAGATGTTGCACCACAGTCCATGGGTTCAGGAGTCGCACCGGCGAAAAAGAAGAAGACCATTCGTGGAAAATATTATGTAGGCGACGGTGAGATCAGCTGCTGGCGACCAGACATGGAGATCAAGTCACCCATGAAGGATGGTCTCGGTAAGGAACAAAGATGGTTTTTTGGATGGTATCAGAGGTGTTACATTGCCTAGCAGCTGGTAACATTGTTATGTTTTATTTTTTTTATTACATAGTCGAGGATTGGGATGCATTGGAACAGATCTGGGACCATGCCTTCTTGAAGAGACTTCGTTGCGACCCCGCAGAGCATCCCCTGATCATCACAGAGTCCGCATGGAACACACGCGAGATTCGCGAAAAGTTTACAGAGCTGGCATTTGAGAAGTACAACTTTCCAGCGTTTTTTGTCGCCAAGGATGCCGTCATGACTGCGTAAGTCAGCCTCCCCAAAAAAGAGAAAAAAAATGGCAGCACAACACATTTGCGAGGGAGTACAGATTAATATATCATTTGGCTTGCGGTTATTAACAATTGATTTCATGACGCCTGCTCTTTCTTGGATTCTCTTGGCTGCATTATAGCTTCGCTGCAGGACGTCCACATGCACTGGTTGTGGATTCGGGTGGAGACATGACGAGTGTCGTGCCTGTGTATGATGGATATGTACTTCGCAAGGGAATCATGCGTCAGTCTCTGGGAGGCGATGTTCTGTCGGAGCAGGTCTTGCAGCAATTCCAGGCCAACAATGTGGATGTCGTGCCCCAGTACTTGGTCTCTAAAAAATCGCCAGTAGAACCTGGACAGAAGCCCGTCGTCACGTTGAGGGATCGACCTTCAACACCCAGCTTCCATAAGATGATGCAAATGCGTGTCATTCATGACTACAAGGAGTCTGTCTGTCAAGTGTCGGAATCGACTTACAACGAACAGTATGTTGGGTGAAAGGTTGCATGTAAGGCAAACAGTGAAGAGGCGATTGATTTCTCGAACGTCTTCTAATCACTTGTTCCATCTTATAGAAATATCAACACGAGACCACAAAAGCCATACGAACTGCCAGATGGATACAACTTCAACTTTGGAGCAGACAGATTCAAGATCCCCGAGATTATGTTCAACCCCAAGGACTTTTTGAAGAGCCCAACGCAAGAGCAGGAGAACTTTGTTGGACTGCCGAAGCTTATCTTTAACAGCGCCCAGTCCTGCGACATCGATTTCAGGCCCACGCTTTTCAGCAACGTGGTCTTGACCGGCGGCAACACTCTTTTCCCAGGCTTTGCGGATCGCCTGCACTGGGAGCTCAATAGCATACCTCACTCTGTAAGCCTTTGTGTGTTCCTCCCTACTTTCCATGGCAGGTTGTTTTTATTTTCGTATTGTCGCTGACAATTTGCTGTCTTCATTTTACTGTCGTGTCATTACAGTATAAGGTCAAGCTGCATGCGCCTGGAAACACGGTCGAGCGCAAGTGCGGAAGCTGGCTCGGAGGATCGATCATGGCTTCATTGGGTACCTTCCATCAGCTTTGGATTTCTCGCAAGGAATATGAAGAGACTGGCGCCGGTATTGTCAACAAGAAATGCGTGTAGAGAATTATCGCATGGCTTCCTTCAGGACTGCAAATCAATTACAATTAAAAGTGTCGTATGGATTGGCAATATTTTTTTTTTTTTTTTTTTTTTTGGATGCTTGTGATTTTATTGTGAAAATGCCGGAAATGCGAAAGTTAAAGGTTTATTCGAGCTCGTCATCGCTGAAACCCTCCATCTGGTCATTATCGTCTCCAGAGAACTCTTCTTCGTCGTCGTCCGAGAATTGAGGCGCCATATCGCCCATATCCGAGTAGTTATCAGAATCATTGTCGTTCTGATCTTGCTCGTCCTCGTCCCCGTCTTCATCACCCTCGTCGTCGCCGCCACGTTTCCTCTTCCCTGCCGCGTTATCCTCGCCATCTGCCTTACGGGGTGCTCCACCAGTGGCGATACGATGTGCTTCCTTTGCAGCCTCTTTCTCGACCTTCTTCTTGGCAACGTTAAGCTCTTGGGCCTTGCGGCGGGCCGCCTTCTCCTGCATCTTCTTCTCGCGCTCAACTTTCTGGGTCTTGAGTTCCTCTGACGAGCGTTTGACTGTGGAGGAAGAATAATACAAAGTAACAATATAAGTACCACAGCTCCACCCATAAGTGAGTCGCATTTGCATAGATGGAGAAAGAGGACTTACTGAAGTCGTGATAAAGAACCTCGCCGTCACACATGCCAGCTTGGATCTTGACTAGCTTCATTTCCATCCTTGGCCCCAACTCGACCAACTTGATTGCCCTCTGATCCTGTTTCCTGTTATTACGTCCCACATAATCCTGACCAAGCGTCACAGTCGAATCTGGTCCATCCTCAACATCTGACTCTGAGGCAAAGGCACCACGCAAGACATAATCTGAAATATCGTCGAATCCTTGCAAATCAGGAACTTCAGTATTGATGACCCGTTTGATGGATTTGGAAATGCCGACGGGTTTGACAGATACGTTGTAGTGGCGGAAATCGATGTGTTTTGTCTCGCTGTTGTAGTTGAGAAGGACGACGCGCCGAGCCTCGGACAATTGCATCTGCGAAGAAATATGAGAACAACAGTCCAAAAGTTAGCATGTGGTCTCCTTAAAAAACGAGCTCGATCCACTTGCTATTATTAAAGTGAAGATTTGATTGCTTACAGTCTGGATATTGATGGGCGGGAACATGTTCTGGAAGACTGTGCTCATCAACTTCATCTCGTTTGAATCTCCAAAGTTGTTCAGGACCAACAGTGGTGCAACCTGAAACTCCAAACCTGGCGACTTGGGTGACTTTTGCATCGCAGCAATGTCTTTTGCCAATGAGTAAGTCTTAACCTGGAATGACAGTGTTGGTCCACGAGGGATGCGAGAAATCCTAAGGTTGGTTCCATGATCTGTCCTGGACAGGATGACAAAGTGTGTCACGCCCAAGGGGCCGGCTACAGCCACAAAGTCGCGCAGACGATTGTTTTTGCGTTCCTGTTTAGTCGCAAAGAAGGAGAGTGGATCTTTTGGTCAGCATAAAGTTTCAATGCTGATCCGTATTGTATTGTGAGGTGATATGCTCCAACAAGGTATCTTGCTTGGACTGATGCTTACTCTGAGTTTGGTGGCAGTGTTGGGTTCCATGAGGCGTCGGATATCGTTCACAAGTCCCATGACAGAGTGGCCGACCTCTCCTGAACGCATGACAAAGGTCTTTGGGGTCTTTTGTGCGTTAGGGTTCTCGCCCTCCTCGGCCTTCTTGTGAGTCCTGGTTTTCTTGCGCTGCAAAAGAGTATTCCATCGAATGTTTAGTCGGAAGTAATGGGGAAAGCAAAGGGGCATGCATTGAATAATGAGCTTGGATGGACGATTTCCTTACAGCCTTTCCCATGGTGATGTATATTAGAGAGTGTTAATGGTGTGGAAGTAATGAGTCCAAAGTCAGTAAGAGACTCTTTCTTTGAGGGCAAAGCGAGGCGCAAAAAAAAAAAAAAAAAAAAGGTGTTTACTGTAGTGGCTGGATGTGACTTGCAGTAACAGCTTTGCAAATAAAAAACAGCTCAGGTTCACGTGCAATTAGGGAGGGTTGGAACATAGTTTTCACGCAGCTCCCAATTGCTTGATAGCTCATAGTGCTCTTGAGCCGTGCTGGCGTATCAATGTGGACCGTGGCCAAACGCCTGGCGATGGATTCCTCGGTTATGGCTCGACCCTGCGGAGCATATTGTGCAAAAGGTAAAAGTCATTGGCTGCTATCGAAGCCCTCTGACCTAAGTGGATTAAGTGGATGATCTAACCTAGCGTCAACGTTGTCGCCTTGTTTATCACTAGCTCATTGTTCTCCACTACTTTTTGTACATACAATTGAGCTGACTTTGCATTGTTTATTATTAGGCGTTTGTCAGATACAAGAGACCGTAACCCATGGTGAGTTATAATAAAAAGGAGGGGAGAATAACCAATAGGAAGTTGCTGCACATGAGGATATGAACCGCGAAGACAATCTACGGGTAACATTTGCCCCGCTGACTTTTCTCACAATCTCCTTACTTGTATATACTATAGATCGACATCACGATCTATGACGCAGTTGTGCAGAGCAGATGGTGGTTGACAAAAAATTGTCCGAGAGAGTAGAGTCGTCCTTGCCATTAAAAATTGCACATGGCCAGGCAATTGCTCGTTTGCTGGAATGAATAGAGAAGTCTATCATTGACGGGTAGTCAAAAACAGTACTCTCGTCTTAAGGATGGGTCTATTGACCATCTCGCTTGCAAAAGAGAGGCCATTTAATAATGATAGAGCCGTTGTGGTTATGGAATAGAACTTGTAAAACATATTAAGTTGGGAGCATTTCGAGCTCTCTCCTTCCCACCCTCCTGTCCAACCTATAGCCAGTGTAATTACTATTAATGGCCTTCCTTACACAGAGGAAGAGGAAGGACGGAGGTTTCTGTCAGTGAGGCCTTTGTGTGGACACCCTCAAGGCTGGGTTGATGTCGACAGTCGAAGAGATAGCCATCGAGTGGGAGGTCATTTGGAACAAGAAATGGCACGATCCAATATTGGAAAACTATCTCAAGCCAAAATGTGGTCAGTGTTGTCCCGCAAGAAGACATGATGCATCTCTTCTTCTTTCATTCCTTTCATCTTTTCCCCTTTCCATTTTGATCACGCATCAGGAGCTTGGGCCGCCTGCTGACCCTATCCACTCCACTCCACTACCACCCTTGCATCTCGCTGTCTTCGTTCATTGTGCTATTTCGTGTCCCCTTCCTTCACACCACCCCCCCGCATTCAAAAAGTTGTCCGGGGTTTGAAAATTTTCATTCAGATCTCCACCGTCCCATTACCTTCCCCTCTTCCACCGTTGAGCACATCGTGCACACACTCTCACACACATTAGTAGCGGATCAGATTCTACAAATGGACAAGTATCAGGTATTGCAGACATACAATCTAACAGTAGAGAGAGTTCATGTGAACGGTCAGAAATGTAGACTGACAAGTTCTACCCGCCTCCCTCATTGCCTGCATCGGTGTTTGCCACCAGAAAATCGAAAAACTCGGAGAAGGTAACGCAATTGAGGATACATGCATGCTCTGTCGTCCGACGGCGACCACAATTCTTAAGAGAACACAAGACATGGCAACGACTCGGGAACACAGAACACGGACACGGGCATCTGAATTATCTTCTCCACAAAACCACATTTGTCTTTTTCTATTTTTCTACATGCGCATCTTCTGTGCGCGTCTACGAGTCACATCCCATTGCAGAAGCGACCCTACAGGGGCAAAACTCTACCTTTACGGGATGAAGATGATACTCAGGATCAACACATGATGATTATACAAGAGGAATGGCGCTTTCAAGAGAATGGGATCTCCAACATGCAGAGGAAACATCAGACCTGTTCCTTACAAATATTATCATGTGGCGGGACTTTCCTTGATAGGAACGTACGGCATTGTCTACAAAGCCCAGAACCGAGAGACCAACGACGTTGTCGCTCTGAAGCGTATTCGCCTGGACAATGAAGAAGAAGGGGTAAGTGGAGCTGTACGCAATCCCTTCGATTGGGTGTCCAGCTGGACTGCAGAGCCATCATGTCCGCTTACCAACGTTTGATGTGGTATTTGATCGGTACTGTACCTTGTGGGTAAATAGGTGCCGTGTACAGCTATTCGCGAGATCTCGCTGCTGAAGGAGCTCAAGCAAAACAACATTGTCAGGTATTAAACCCTGACAGCTCTGTGGCCTTCGAGTAGATCAATCCACAATCGCCTGCTATTACACTGTTACTCATTGCATGACCCGGTGTGATGTTTCTTTGACTATGTGAATAGATTATACGATGTACTGCACACAGAAAAAAAATTGACTCTTGTATTCGAGTTCCTGGACTCGGATCTGAAAAAGTTCCTGGACACCTACAGCGGCGACATTGATGTGTTGACGATAAAGGTTGGTTCGCCTTTTATGAGCCGGGTATCGGGAAGAAGTTGAGGCGAAGAGGAACTGACTTGTGCCGTTTGCTTTCTGCTCTTGTTCTATTGATATCTAGCAACTGATGTATCAACTGATGAAGGGTATTGCATATTGTCACGAGCATCGTGTACTGCACCGAGTAAGAGACTCTATTCCTTACGAATCACGGACTATCATGTCCCTGCTGCGTCAGGAAAGCAAGGAAACAAAGCTAACTATTGCCACTCCCGTATACATTATGGCGTTAGGATTTGAAACCTCAAAATCTGCTTATCAACAAGAAGGGTGATTTGAAGCTGGGAGATTTTGGATTGGCACGAGCATTTGGCATTCCAGTGAGGAGCTACTCGCATGAGGTATGGCAAGAAAAAGCGAAAGAGGGCGGGTGCGATGCAAAACAAACATGGGCTCCATTTTTTTTTATCTTTGCATCGGGACCGTGGAAGGAGCATGCTTGCATTTTTTTTGTGTTCATAGAAATTATCCCAACGATTTGCTAATTTCTCTTTTCTTCTTCTGGCGGTATGGGTTAGGTCGTAACGCTGTGGTACAGAGCTCCTGATGTTTTGATGGGGTCGAAGCAGTATTCAACATCAATTGACATTTGGTCCGCTGGATGCATCTTTGCAGGTAACGCATAAATAGGAAAACCTCGTGTCTGCGCCGTGATAATCTTGCTTGGTCTTTTTATTTCTTTTTTTTTACATGTTGACTAATCAGTTTCATTACGACTAACGTCGTCCCTCAACGTGACTTCAATCGGCATTTCGCAAAAAACAACAAAAGAAATGGCATCAGGGCGACCACTATTCCCAGGAAGCTCAGTCAAGGATCAGCTACTGAAGATTTTCAAAATTCTGGGAACGCCTACTGAGGAGACATGGCCTGGAGTATCAAGGCTACAGGACTACCGACCGGATTTCCCAATGTATAACCCGATCCCGCTGGAGAACTTGGTCCCGAAGCTGGATGCGCCGGGTATTGATCTGTTGAGTGTAAGTCATTTTGACATGCGAAAAATGAAAGAGAGAATAAGTTTTTGGCGGGGTGGCAGCGAGAAAACACGGGTGGGACTGGGAAAATCCTGAATCGCGCACGTTCCTGAATCGCGCACGTTCGTGGTGCCACCGATTTTATTTTTGTGTTCATTTAAACACGAGAAATTTAATTTTGCGACAAACAGCTCAGGCCAGAGCTTGCTTGCTATGCTCTCCCAATTTTGAGGATGGAATTGCTCACTTGCGCACTTGCGCTCGCTCTTTTGATGAACCTTTCAATAGCGCCTCATAACTTACAACCCAGACAAGAGGATATCAGCAGAGGCAGCGCTCGCTCGTAAGATATTTTAGGAACTTCATGGTCATGGCAGGTAATGTGCTGCGGGGGTCTTTCTAACCTTCGCTTTTGGGTGATTTTGCTTGCCTACATAGATCCTTACTTTGATGAGATCCGGCGACGGGATGGCGGATCCCAATAGACCGAGAACCCTCCGACCTCAGCCTCGTCACTCACAAGGAGCAGAAACAGAACTCGAATGTTATTGAATGGGGCCTCATTACTCCATATTACAAATGAGCCATGTTCTTCCCATGGCCATATAATCCAGATCAAATAATGAGTAACAATTAAATAAGAAAAAAAAAACTGGAAGAGTTATGCAATAGAGGTGTATTGTCGCGTGAATATATTTGCTATGTGTTGTGTGTGTGCGCCGTTGGTTGTGTATATGGAATGTTGCAAAGAAATGCTTTGTACTTTGTCGATCCTCTGTTCTTATATACGAATCCTCTCTAATGCATCCTCCATCTCGACTTCTCTGCCCTCAACTGCACTGGTTCCTGGCATGGGCCCAATCCCTCCTTCCTCTCCAAAAAAGACGTCTCCAATCTGTTCCATCGTGACCCATCCACAGAGCGGTGTTGTTCCCAAGACATACATGGTTTTCTTGTTGAAGAAAACAAGACCTGCAGCGCGTTCGTAGACGAGCGTTTGGTCCTGACGCATCTTTTGGGTGGTATCATGGGCTGGAAATAATGATGCTGCAGTCGCAATTTCACCAGAAAGGGCCATAGTGCCGATTGTCGAGATGGTTCTCGTGGGGAAACTGCCGCTGATACTATTACTATCGTTGTTGTTCTTGTTTCCGCTGTTGTTGATGGCAGTGTTTGTTGTATTTGATTTCGATGAAAATGATGTCGCTGGGGCCAATTTGGATGGTGAGACAAAGGCTGGCGAGGCTGTTGTCGATGAGGACGTAGGAAGTGGAGCTGGCAGCGACGCAATTAGAGATGGAGAGGGCGTGGGCTGATACATGGACTCGGCCATCAGCCTGACGAGATCGATTGAAGCGTTGAAATATGGCAGCGGGGTAAACACAATCGGCCAGAACTTTTTTGGAGGAGTGGGGTTCCCTCCACTTGTCCGCGCAGTGTCCTCAACATCCATACCCTCAGTCCCTGCTTCATCATCCCCATCATCACCTTCCTCCTGAACCGCGATCTCGGGTGTTTCTGTCAGTACAACATCCATTGTTGCAGTAGTAGCTGCTGCAGCCGCCTTCTCCTGACGTCTCTTGATCTGTCGAGCTCGTTTCTGCCTTTTCTTTGCAACCTCTTGGTCCCACTCCCGCGTCTGCGATGCAATCCACTTGCTCTGTAAACTCTCAATCTCTGCCAGTTTGCCCCTTAACCACCAGAATCGAAATTCAGTCTCACATTCGTAGACGGGGTGACCTCTCCAGCACATGATGTCCAATGTCCAGAATGTCCTGGTGACAGAAGAGTAGACACAGTCCAAAATACAATAATCTGACCTCCTGTTGCCGCGGTATTGACTAGATCCTGCAGGTAGACAAGACTCAAAGGCTGCTACCAGAAGCTGCCCCGAAGGTAAGCGGGCGGTGGTCTTGCCGTCGGCAGAAATGACAAAGCATCGGTGGCCAATGGGAAGCGGGACGGTGTAGTAGCTGGTGTCGAGGTCTGTCGGAATATCCGTCATTGCTTCTGGGATCATCATTTGATCTCTTTTTTTATGAGAGTTTGATGAGGAGCGATGAGCGGAAAATTATTAGCCTTCGGTTACTAGACAAAATTTGGTCAACGCGGCATTCTATCAGATCCGATATTGATTTCGTACCTGAACGGATTCCGATCTTTTTTCTTCTTCGGAACACTGGGCGCATGCTTCTTCTGTAACCTCGGCTTCTTTGGTGAAAGCACATCTCCTGCCTTGTCCATTTTCCGTCCACCCGCAGATTCCGAACCAGAGTCTATGCTCAGTCGACGTTTATGGGCTGCTGTCGACTTGGTTTGCGAGTGAGCCAAAGGTCCATCCTCAGTGTCCCTTCCTGCAGCGTCTATAGGGACGTGTTTGTTGGAACGCTTCTTTTTCTTGTTCTTTCCAGAATTCGCGGTGTTATTGCGGTCTTGCTCTCCATCGCCATCCCCATCTCCATCGCCGTCGTCGTCTTCGTCTTCGTCTTCAACCTCATCGTCCTCTTCATCCCGACTATCACCAGCTTCTGAATCTGAAGATCCTTCTGAAGGTTGTCCACTAGCAAACAGGGCAAGTTTCCGTGCATGGTTCGTGAACTGGTATCGTTTCTGTCACCAGTAGAGAGAGAGAGAGAGACAATATTAAGATCCAGTTAGTTAATTCTGGTATATCTTACATCGTTCTGCAGTTTGTGTGCTTCGCTTTGTGGTAACGAGCTTGCGTAAGAAGTTATTGAAAGAACATGTGTAATAAATACGAAGTCAAATATAAATAATTATCAATCATTATTTACCTTCGCCTGTTCTGCAAGTGCCTGCTTTCGCCGCTCCTCCTGCGACTGCTTCATGGTCTTGTTGATGAGTGCACTCGACTTGTAAACCTGTCTGCGTCGCTGTTCTTGGGCTGCAGGTCCGGACTGGACAGAAGCTGACTCGAGTAACCAGTCACCTAAGGCCTCGACAGTTTTTTGACTGACATGACCTGTTGATGCCGACCGGATTGGAGTCATGGTGGTAGTCGCGGCTCTGCTAGTAGTGGCCGTGCTTGCAGAACTTGCTGTTTGTGTCATTGTTGTTGTTGCAGTAGTGGTATAACCTGTGGTGTTGGCTGAAGCCGCCGTGCTGTTGCTTGTGGCAGCGTGAGCAATGGTGGCGTTGGCTGTCATGAGGAGAGATGCGTCTTGCATCTTTGGAGGTGGTGACAGGGCATTGTTCCTGATCCTGTTGTCCGTGGTGTGATGGCCGTTGGTGCTGCTGGTGTTGTTAGTGCTGTTGCCGTTACTGCTGTTGCTGCTTCCGTTAGACATGATTCAGCCAGACACAGGTTTCGTTTTGGGGTCGATGAGGTGGATTGTTTTGCAAATTGGCGGAAGAAAAAGAATGGTGGAATGACGCGCACCCAGCGTGGGATTGTCGTACGAAATCTTTTTTTGCTGTTGTTCAAAGACTAGCGTGTAGCGCGGAACCTCACCCCGTGTTCTCCGTCCCATGGGCCACATGTTACTCACGTATTAAAAGCAGCCGGCGAATTTGTAGATGACTCGAGTAAGCGTATTAAGTAGGGTATGGGAACAATAAATACCCGATGCGCATTGCATCGTCGATGGAGTCGCGAAGCTCGCCCACAATAAATATAGTCATAGGCCATCAAGTGCTGCAGTAAGGCCTACAATTGGCATGACTTATTAAGAATAATTTCCGCTCGCTTGGGCTATCAAGTGGCCGATGCCGTCTCAATAGTCAAGGATCTCCTAACAGATCGTGGCGATGCGGGCAGGTTTGACAAGAATTTCTCGGGACGTTTCCTACAGGGCCTTTTCGCATTTATGTTCGTGGGGCTGTTTGATGCGTCATCTTCTACGCAAACAGAACCAAGGTCCCATGCAAATAGGACAAGAGTCGGCTGTCTCCCGCCCTTCACCGCTCCTTATCGCGCGCAAGCATATCGCTTTGCGAGCATCTGCGCAGTTTCATCCACCAAGAAGCTGTGTATTCAAAAGTGTACATCTTAAGACATCATTGTTGGCAAAAGACGCGCAGAAGGCAAAGCCACATAATTTTTGTCGCTTCTCGTCAATTCGAGGGAGGATCCACGGAGCCTGTGTTCAAGGTGCGTGCGGTTTGACACACCTTAATATTAAAGTTTATTTCAGAGGACAGGTCTCAATGGGGAATGGACCTGAGAAATGACATACGTCTCTCATGCATCGTCTACCATGTTGCCTCTAACGCTTTCTGCACATACTGTTGCGAGGCGTCGTCCAGTCTTTGGTGTCGAGGCAAAAGGGGAGGTCACTGCAAGAATCGGACAAGGCAGACTGTGGATAGGGAAACGTTAAACCTTCTTTCTCCCTTTGGTGCCCTCTGACCTGACAGTATCAGAGTCCTTGGAGGTATTGATTGGCAGAGGAACAGCAACAAAGATCTGCGGAAAAATATCTCCCCCTGAGGCGTGAAAGCGTGAAGCGAGCACCATAGCGAAACGACGACAACGGCAACAACGACAACGACGGCAATAATATTGCCGCTAATGCTACGCACTTTAGCTGATTGACACTATCGGGCCGTGTTTATGTCCTAGGGAATCGCCTACAACGGTAATCGTCTTGCAGGAGGCTGCAGGCGATAGTGCTTAATAAGGTTCAGAGCAGATCGAGTCTAGAACCGAGGAAGATGTGAAAGATGTGGTGTTCATCCATTTATGGATTTAAAATTGTATGATGATCAACAAACATTTACTCGAATTCCAGTGTTTCAAGAGTGGATCTTGTTCTCTTTCTTCCCCCC
>MU616636.1:0-71155 GCA_025201705.1 Dissophora ornata
CATCAGGAGGTTAATTACGGTTCGAGGTAGGATGCAAGGATGGTTGCGGGAAAGGGAGAGGATTGTTGATATGTAGAAAATGACATGACAAAAAAAACAATACGAAAAGCACTTTTTCCGTCCGGTTTTTAAGCAATGGTGACCTTGCCGAGGTCAAAGACCTCAAAGTCACCAGGGTATGCGCCCTTGGTGAACTTCTTCTGGGAAGCAACAACAATGTCGTAGGTACCAGAGGTCAAGTTGGTAGGGGTCAAAGTGGAGTTCTCGGCGGAGAAGACCTGTCCCTGCCAGGTGTACTGGTTGTAAACCAACAAGCCGGTGGTATCGTCAACGTTCTTCATTCTGCCCGAAGAGCCGAAACCTGCGCCACCATCGTTGGAGCTCAAGAATCCGACAAACTTCTTGGTGTTGTCAAAGATACGGATGGTGACATCGGGCGAGTGCGAACCCAAGCGGGTCAAGACAGCGGGCTTGTTGTTGACAAGATCGAAAGTGAAGTCCTTGGGGACATCGTTCAAGGCACCGGTGGCGTTAACAAGCTGGAGAGCAGGGAATCCAAGATCGGTGTCCATGATTGGGACGTTGCGAATGTCACCCTTGACACCAGTGTAAGGAACGTGGACAGGGATGGCGTTCTTAGTCTTGGGGGTAGCAACAACGAAGCCAGAGTACAGGGGGAAGTCCTTAGCGATGCCCTTCTTGGGCTCCTTGAATTGCAAAGTGATCTTGGCGGACTTGCCGGCGGCGATCTTGACTTGACCCTGAGAGAACTTCACGGTGGCATAGTCGGCCTCGATGATGGGAGTGCCCAAGGGGAAGGAGTTGGAGGCGTTGTAGGAATTCAAGGCATCAGCAGGGACGTGCGAGAGGGTGTACGTCTCGGCGTGCTTGCCAGTGTTCTGGATGGTGATCTTGACAGACTTTTGAAAGTTGACAGTGTCCAAGAGGTCGATGTGGTCGGGCGTGATGGTGGCAGTGGAGAGGACAGCGTTCAAGACGTTAACGAGACCAGCACCCTGCTTGGCAGCAGAGGTGAAAGTCTTGGAGCCGTAGTTCTTGGAGATGGTGGCAGTGTTCTTGAAGGCTTTGCGGATGATATCACCATGGGGCTTAGATTTCTTATACTGCATGTACAAAGCATGGGAACCAGCAATGTAAGGAGTGGCCATGGAGGTACCAGACATGACAGTGTAACCGCCCTTGGCAAGGGGGTAGGTCGACAAGATGTTTCCACCGGGAGCACCGATATCGGGCTTGGAGCGAAGATCGCCATCAAGACCGAAAGAGGAGAAAGCAGAGGGAGCACCCGAGTTGTTAATGGTGAAGGCATCCTCGCTGTTGGACCAGGTGATGGGGGTCTTGGGGTTGGCCTTCCAGGTGGCGAGCATCTGGACACCAGCATCGAACTCAATCGAGGCCATGGGGAGACCAGCAACACCTCCCAAGGAGTCGATACCGGCGTCGTCACTCTGGATGATGACACCAGCAGCGCCGTTGGCGGCAGCCATGGCACCACGTCCACCAGACTTGCAGCGGGTGACATCACCAAGAACAAGGACGACCTTGCCCTTGACATCCACGCCATCGTAAGTAGACTGGACGCATCCATCGCTCAAGGTGCCGTTGACGATCAAAGGTACAAGAGTGGCCGAGGCAGGGAGAGCGATAACCTTGCCGTAAGCATCCGACCAGTTGTAGGCGAACTTGCCCTTGCCGTAGTTGAGGTAGTACATGTAGACGAACAAGTTGTCGAACGAGGCGACGGAGGTGGCGTGATCACCGAGACCGGTGTCCGAGACCATCCAAACACCATCAGTACCATCGTTACCGGCAGCACCAGCGAGGGCCATGCCGTTGGCGATGAGCTTCTCGGCGAGGACGGCGGTAGGGTTGGTCTGGTAGGAAGAGCCACCACCGAGGGACATGTTGATGACCTGACAAGAGGGGAAAAAATAAATTAATTAATATCTTGTCCTTGCAGCATACGGTGATCGAAACGCGTGTTCTTTGGTCTTTCGCCTTTTTTTTTAGACACGCACGTGTCTGCATGAAATACGTAATATTCAGGTACAAAAGAACAAAAGAGTTGCGAAACAAAAGAGCTTTCCAAGCAAAACTTACATCCATGCCGTCGTTGAAGGCCAACTCCATGGCAGCAAGAATAACATCCTCACCAGCAGAGCCATTGCATCCAAAGATGCGGTAAGCACCGAAGGTGACCTCGGGGGCGACACCAACGAAGGGTTGTGGGGGCTTGGGCGAGACCTTGATGTCCAAGGCGTTGGCACCAATGATACCAGCGACGTGGGAACCGTGTCCGTAGCAGTCCATAGGATCATCATCAGGAACGGGGGTGTTGTAACCGGTGTAGGCATCACCGACAAAGTCCCAACCATGAGCAATACGGCAGTTCTTGCCATAGCGGGCGAAGCATCCAGCGGTAGCGCCAGAGGCGGCAAAGGCGGGGTGCTTGTAATCAACACCGGTATCAATGACACCGATCTTGACGCCCTTACCGGTCAACTTGTACTTCTCGTGCAATTCCTTGACACCGGTCATGACATGGTCCGAAGTCGCCTGAGGGTCAGTGGGCTTCTTCTTGGACTTCTCGACCTTGGGCATGTCATAGAGGGTGACGTGCCAGACGTTCTTGACGCCGGGGATCTGGGAAAGATCGTGGCCGTTGTGCTCAGAGTTGACGGTAATGGCAGCTCCGTTGAAGATGCTGTACTCGTTACGGACCTTGTACTCGACGCTGTGGGACTTCAAGGAGTCATGAGCCGAGGCATGCTTGACACCATCGTGGTACTCAATGATGAAAGCATTGGGGAGGAAGTTGGTCTTGCCTGGCTTAAGCTCATGGAACTTGCCGGCCGAGACCAGGGTGGCCGCTGCAAGAGCGGAAAGAATGGCAGTGATCTTCATTTTTGGTTTAGAGATGTATGTCAGATTAATGTCTGTAAAGACTGTGAGGGGTTAGAGAGGAGGAAGGAGGGGAGGAGGGAGGGGCGGAGTCGGCGGTAGAGAGGGCGGGTTAGGGGTGTGGTGTAAAGAGTCCTGGATGGCTAAAGAAAAAGAGAAAAGAGTGTGTGCCGAGAGTATTTATATTCTAATGCCGCTAACAATTGCGTTTCTCACACGATGCTGCGAGCAATGTTTGCCAACGGATAAGGATCCGAAGGGGAAAGTCAGGGCAGCAGGGGCTCATTTCATGTAAAAATGGCTCGCAGCAAATGGGAAGACGCATGGAGGGGTGTATTGAAGGGAAATTCGGTCCACCAAGTGGCACAACATTTGGACCTTGGCAAGGCTCGGATTTACATGCCTGTCGACATCACACCAGGGTGGCTCTCATCTTTTTGTTTTAGTTGTCACCCGGATAAATGTAAATCATAACGGGCAAGATGGGGCGAGATGGACAGAGACTGAACAGTAGTTTTATTTGGTGCTCGCAAGATCAGGTGCCACAGGACGAACAATTGATTTTGCTGGGTAGAAAGCAAAGACGTGTGGTGTGCATTATGGGAAATATGAGAGCCGCCCATATGAGATTGTCTGGGTCTACCATGCTCTGCAAGTAAGAATGGGCGCATGTGGACAGGCGTCCAGTGTTGACCCAGATGGCGCAAAAATCACAGAGTGGAAGACTACTGGTCAACCCTATTGTTTGGCCATGGAGGAGGGCTCTTTGTGGAAGCGAAGGCGGACGATTGAAGAAATATAGTACAGTCTGTAGTCAGGAGAGTAAACAAGAGCAGCAATTTTACTGTATACTCTTTGCCATATGGTTGTATCACGCACCGTGGGTAGCTAGTAGCTATACGTGCTCAGTTGGCTAGTTGGCTTACAGTCGAGTAGAATGCATTGAGAGCTCATGCCGATGCGACATGTCAAACGATGGCGTTTCTATTTCCCTATCTCTTCACGAATACGCAGAGAGGATTTTACTTCGATTTGTTCCAGAATTGGGAAAGACCAGCAAAACCTTGTTTTCACCTCAATAACACTAGCCGCCAAATGATTGGACACTGGCCCTTCGTTTCTCAGGAAGCTGCCATTCATTCCAACCTTAATGTCGTGGTCATCCTCGGCACCATAATTCGCTCTCTTCCCTGCAAGGGTCCCATCACCTGCGCCTCAAAAAGGGAATGAATACTGCACGATCCTCACGATTTATACGCGGGTCTTCAATACCAGTCTTCCACGACCGGTAAGTCAGCCGAGTAGTCCTATCTTCACTGAAAGTCAAATGTCGCATGTTTGTGCTGTAAATAGCAGCTTCCCATATTGCGTACCGAAAATGCTCATTCGTGATTTGCAATCGTTGTCGTACTTACGCCAACCTAGCTTGCTTGATACCTGCATGTGCTACGTACTTCCTGTGATTTTTTTTTGGGGGGCGGCATGTTCGATCTGTGGTGTACAGTACAGTGCACCTCCAACACAAGGTCCTTATGTTGGATTTCCAAAGTCACTTCAATTCAACGAGCACAAAAAAATATAAAATGAACTTTGTTGACGCTACTGTGTATTCCCTCTTCGCAAGAGCAGCTTCTTGCCAACGTCTTGTGGGAATGCCATGACGATATTGCCCACAAGGACAACATCAGACACGGCAGCTTCTCGGATTCCGATGCAGTAGAACAGTTTTACAAACCCTCTTCGTGTCAGAGATATTCATTTTCTTAGATCACCAGCACACAGATTAAAGTTCATGTTACATATTTTTTTATGCTCATTGAATTGAAGTGACAGAGGAAATCCAACATTAGGTGAAAATTTCACCTAATGTTGGAGGTGCACTGTACAATTTAATTGATTTTTCAGTCGCGGTGTCATTCCTTGTCCGAGACCGTTGTCCTGAAAGAGTCCGCCTGCCTGTTTGCCTGCCTGCCTATCCTCTCTCGCAGGCTTTCCTCTTCATAATTTCCTCGGTAAGATTGTAATGTTTGTCAAAACTAAAGTAGCAGATACCAACATCGTTATGGGCAGTATCTGCGTCATCGCAGACATGATGGCAGAAGCCATGGTACGATGTGATGGACAGTGTGACAGATATTACAGGACTTTGTGTCACGTCGTTGGACCGGATCAATAATCTATGCAAAGGCGCTTGTGGCGGTTGGGAAACCTAGTTTTGTCTACGCATCAAAGTCCTGCACTCTGTGATGATCTCGCTTGCTCATTGAGGACCCAGGCAAGATCAAACACTTTCAGACATATCAAAGCTATCAGCGCTCCCAACTGGGTGTGCAGCATCGGTCTACGCCTCATCGGATGTCCGCTAAGCAGGGTCTGTATCTACCGAAAGAAAAAGTTATCGCTGTTGCCTCATGAATAAGGTCGTCAGTAAATTTTGTTTGTGAATACTTGCTATTGGGATACGAATCGCATCGCCTGGTGTTGAGTTTGTTTCAGCTTGTGCTGGTGTGCTTCGCAGTAGCCTCTGGCGAACTCCAAGATATTCCATTGTCTCCAAAAGCATTGCTCTTTCAAGAACAATTCAGACCCCGTACACTAATGCGACATGCAGTTTATACTAGAGTCGCCGGGAAACACGCCAGCTTTCATCTCCAGTAAATATTGAGCTTGATAAAGTAGATGGGGTCAGCCTTGTTATCTTAAATAGATAGCAAGGACGCACCCGAATACCAGGAGACCATCTCACATTCCAAAACTATCGTTCTCTTGGAGACAAGGCAGGCTTGGAATATGAAATGTAGGTAATGGGCAAGTGACATGGCTACATCGCCAAACACATGTCTTTCTCGGCAAAATAGCTTTTGTTTTCCAAAAAAAAAAATTGGTCAAGAAACCAGTATGATCCGCGACTTTTCTAGGGTGGTGGTGGTTATTCTTTATTGGTGATATATCGTTGTCCAACGAAAGGCAGTAAAAAAAGGTTGTGGGCAGAATGCAATGAACAAGAGAAAAGAGGAACAATGAAGAATGAATTATGCACTCTATGATTGGGTATGTAATGTACAGGCGAAAAAATGTGAACAATGCGATAATAAACGACAAATGATAAAATGAATGCGATGACAGAGAATGCGAACTGCTTAGACAGTCTGCGTTCCGATGTAGTGCCAGAATCCCCGGTTGCCACGCGCATAGTCGTATACGCTGACAATATTCCTGGTCATCGACTGCAACCCCCAGAGACCAACCCTCTTCAACTTGCGGTTCCTCTCCCTCTCGTCCGCTACAATGTTGGCCCATGCCTTTCCAACCTCGGTCGACAGGTTATTCATCAGGTTCGAGTCGTAAATAGTCCATGATCCATCAAACTCGGACTATTTGATGGGCGGTTGAAGCAAAACCAAAGTTAGTTCTATCATTTTGACAGAGAAATGGTACAAACTACGAATGCCATGGTCAGCAACTTACAAGATCCATTTCGACACGGCAGCGGATGGGCGTCACGGTTCTATTGCTATTCATGAATGCCACAATGGGACGGATCATTGCATTCGATAGATAGGACATGCTCTCGGTCTGAAGAGGAACCGACGCCTTGATATCGTTGAATCGGAACTCAAAGTCCATGACAAGCGCTGGCTTCTTAGACTTTGACTTCACAGGAATGAGTCTCGACATATGTTGCTGATGCTGCTGTCGCTGCTGCTCTGTCAGAAGTTGCTGACTTTGCTCTTGCAGCTGCTGGTACTGTCGGAGTTGCTGCTCGATTTTTTGTTGCTTCTGGAGATATTCGTGACGATTAGCTTCGTGAAGACGATGGTGCTCATTCTCAACGTCACTTTCTGATTCATTCTGCTGGGCGTACCGCCGCTGTTCTTCCTCTTCCTCCATCATCTTCTGGTGCAAGGCGGCAGCTGCTCTGTTCGGGTACATGACAATCTCTTTGCCTCCAATTGCACCTGTTCCAAACACCAAGGGCAGCGGCGCAAAATCGACGACCTCATCAATCTTGTCCACAATATCGTTCACTAGCTTGCGTAACACATCTTCCCGCGGTTCGCTTGGTATCCTGACATCACAAGTGACATCGACGGTTCCAGCGTAGATCCAACCAAAGGGTCCCTCGACACCAGCATTCAGATGGTCAATTTTAACGTCGTCAATCTTGAATCGTGTCATACGCCTCCACTTTGTGTCCGTCTGGTTGTCTGTGCTCTCACGCTGGGCAGTGTAGCAGCTGAAAAGACAGCCATCAAACATGCCCACCATAGATTCGGCACACAACATGTCATAGCAAACCCACTGCTTTCGGAAGCAAGGGAACTGGGCCGAGAAGATGGAGACGGTGTAGGGCCTGAAACCGTCGGGCTGCAGCACTGTCACAAGCATATCTTCCAGTTGTAATGACTCGAGCTCAAAGTCGCCGGGAACATGTTGCCTTCTCGCCTCCTCTGGGATGTACTCAACGTCTGGGTCCCACCAAACATGAGTTCGATCGATGACTCCACGAACACCCTTGATAGAAGCATCCTCGATTAGACCCTTGCCATCAAGCCACTGCTTGGCCGAAAGGGTGACATCGATCTGGTCAATCGTGAGATCGAACATGGTGAAATTAGTGTCGATCTCCTCTTCAGTAATGCTGGCATGATCAACTCCATCGTGATCGTGTTCATGTCCATGACCCGAGTGGTCCTCCCCCTTATGGCCGATGAGATGGCTAGAAATAGGGTCCTCTGCGCGCTTTGACATGACCACATTCCTGAGGGTGATTCGTCCATCTTTCCAATTGGGCACAATGGCAGCCTCGAACTTGACCTTGACCCCCGTCGAGGCTGTGAGATAGTCACTAATCTTGGATGCCACGAACCCTATACGAATGGAGAGCCAAATAAATGTAAGAAACAACACACAGACCACATCCAAAAGTGACGTGCATTTTTTTGTTCCCTTTTTTGTAATTGCATATGCTGGCTGTGCACATGTTTCTGATGCATCATGAAAAAAGCCGTGGGCCCAGAATGAACATGTACCTTGGAACTGTAAACTGTTCGCAGTGGCAAGTACCAGACTAAAGAACGTTGTCGTTCCCAACAATACAAAGGCCACATTCGCCAGGAATGCCCAGGAAAACATCGCGATAAAGTCATCCGTTCGCCAAGGACGGATCTGGCGCATCAGCAGGAGCTTCAGTCTAATCTTGAGTCGCGCCAGAAAATTTGGTGCTGCTGACAACAGTTTAGCTCGTCCGACTCTGTCTAAAGGTCCAACTGGGGGCGTGTATTTCACCAATGCGTTCTGTGTAATGCTTGACGAGCGAGGATATTGGCCGCCTGCCTCTGTCGCAAACGATCGTTTTGTTCCATTGCCAGCGTGGGAACGCATGCATGATGGCGCAAGCTTCGTCCGTGTGTAGGTAGTGGGATAAGTGGGTTTGGCGCGTACTGGCACTGAAGTCGCCTGTATAGTTTCCGTTAAAGTGATATGTGGTTTTGACGTTTGGTACTGGCGGATTTGAGAAGGCGTGGGCGATGATGATGTATGCTTGGAATGGACGATGTGCTGCATAGGGTCGCGGAATGGGTGCTGCTGCGAGGTTTTGGTGAAACCGCACAGGCCTGCCTCCTGTAGTGATGTCCTGGGCTGAGGTTTGGACAAGATCCGCGCTGTGCCCTTGACCATCCTTTCACTTAAGTGGTTCATTATCTCATGGACTCCTCTTGCCCTGGGCGCAGCGCTTGCAAATGAGCTTGAAGTGAGGCTGGCGCCAGACCGTTGCATTATCACTTGCTGTGTTGTTTGATTGACCGCCACGGCGGCTTCTCCACCATACAGACCACCATTGTTGTAGACCCATAGCCCGGGTGCAAGCCTACAGAGCAGCTGTCTCTTGGATGGTCGACCATATGCAGTTATCGAAGAGAATAGTCGAGTATATTTGCTGGGAGCAGGGGAATATGGAAACCATCCAACCAACCATCCAGGTTAGTTTTGGTTTGAATCGAAGAATCAGAATCGTAAACTAAAAGGCGGGAGTATTGCCATGGTGCTTTACCTGTGGTTCTGTGAATCGTATTTGTTGCAGAGGATGGATCTTGTTCGCTGAACAGACACGGAGTGGTTGCATGCGAGTGTCCTGTTGGTGATCAATGGGCGTAAGGAGCCCCGTTGCGCCAGACAGCTTGCCTGCATGGTTGCCGATCGATCTCGAAACCGATTTGAAATGGATTTGATTGGATAACCTCAGACTAGACTACTGTGACGAACAAAGAAAGAGAATCGTCGAATGGACGTTCCCACGCGGCTCTTTTCTATGAAAGGAGGGGAGGCTGTGATTGAAGGTTGAGAAGGGATCGAATCACACAAGTTGAGGAAGAGAGAGGATCAATGGGACGTCTAGAAAGGAAACCCGGGAGGGTGATCTGGAGAGGCCTTCTCGGTCCACTGTGGCTTTTTTCGCGGAATGGGCAAGTTTTACCCAGTCACGACCCAAAGGTCGTTTCACCTCATCTTCGAACTTCACTGAACAGGAGACAAGGCAGGAGTGCATCTAGAGGACGGCAAGCAGCAGGACCATAACTATGGCTACATCAATCCCAGAACTCGATTCTTACACCGGTACGCGCTTTTTTTTGCGCATCGTTCATCGTCTCGTCATCACGACTTGGTGGCGTCGTAGGCGCTTTGACTCAATACTGACATCCTGCACCTCCCGTCCGTCGTTCTCAAGACTACGACTCTTTCCTGGTGGACCAGTTTGATCCAAACACCCATGCAAATTCTATCATCCACCAGTCTGCGAAAGGAGAGCTCGATATCGCAACTTCATTGTCTAGTCTCTCCTTTAGCATAGACAGCCTCAACAAACAGCTTCATGACCAGGTATACAACATCATAAAGCTCATTGGACATGATCCCTGAACGATATTTCGCCATGCGATCATACCTGGGACTGATGATTGCTATTCAATTGCTCGCCAATGACAAATATTTGATAGGTGACCACCCACTATGATGACTTGCTCAGTCAGGCGGCTGGGATCCGGGAGCTCGAAACGGTTCTCAAGACCGTCAAGATTGGGTTGAAGACGCTCAGCACATCCATGGAACGACTTTCATTCAAAATCAAGACGCCTTTTGAACAGATCCAAACATATACCATACAGCTGGAGCGTCTCCAGGTCACATCAGAAATGTTGCGTCGGGTGCTCCGGTTTTTATATCTGAGCAAGCGTTTGGAAATGCAGATGCCGGGAGGAGATCTGGAGCTTACAAAGGCAGCCTTGACACTGAGCGAAGTCGGTACGCCTACTTTTCCATCACCATTCGCAGTGTTTTACCATGAGTTCCCACACTTGCCACATTCCAACATATTGACATCAAGCTGCATCTTCATGTATATGTAGACGCATTGTTGCAAGAGTCAGATTTGGAGGGCGTCCACGTGGTTGACAATGAAGTTAAGAACTTGGAATCAGTGAGGGTAAGGATTGTCGACTCTGCAGACAGGATGCTTCAGGAGGGAATGAGCTCGCAGAACCAGGCGCAGGTTGGATCAGCCCTTCAGGTGTTTTATTCGCTCAAGAGACTAGATCTCAAAATTGTGGCCATGACATCGTTGTTGTCCAACAGGCTTCACTTACAGATTAAGCAGGCGGTTGAAATTCAATCCATACAGAAGGAGGCTAAAGGTATCATGCTAGTCGGCTCATAAACTCGATTCGGTTGATGTGACTCCAAACGGCTCAGGATATTTAATCGTTATCCGCCTTCTCCCGCTTTTTACTGCAACTAGAATCAGGGATGAGCAACGCGACAGGGTTTGTTGGAGGCGGTGTTCGACGCAACAATGGAGAGCCAAGTGTAGGAGCTGCTGGTCTGTGGACCTCGATCCTTTGGAAACGTATGGAGAAACTCATGGATGAAATGTATAACGGATGCATCAAGGTAGAGACACTTGACAGGTTATGAGACGTTTGGCTTCCAGTCAAGATGTATCAATATCAAGGAACATTAATCCGCGACCATGTGGCCTTCTAGATCTACTTGTTGGAACGTGTGCTTACGCGAAAGAGAGATCCATTGACTCAGATCTCATTCCTTGAGATCGCTTCCAACAGTATGGATGGAAACATGGTTCACCGCTTCTGGCAGTCCTTGTCAGCTCATCTCGAGCTGGAACTTAAAGCTGCTGCAAGATGTAGGCAGTTTTTTATATTTCTTTTAGTGAGCGCCTCTCCTTGGTTATTTATCTGTACTTATACGTGTACTATCGTGTCTCCGCAGCATCGCAATTTTTACATCAAGCGTTTGTAGAGGGCTTCCCGCGGCTACTCAACTTAATGCACGAGTTTTTTTCTCGTGTCTCGGTCCACAGTGCCAGCACGGCCTCTGAAGACGTTCAAAGGTAAATGGCGAAACTATCTCATGGGAGTGATCGGCGCACATGTAGTATAGATCAAGCGCTGACAACTCAATATTTGGCGTTGTTGTGGATATAGTCCTGAGGTGGTATTAATGCTCCGGGCAATCTCATCCTTCGAAAGTGCTTACAAGACAAGAACAGCGCAGAGGGGCAACCAGCATTAGCCATAGACGGCCACTGACAATAAACTTTCAAAGTAAACTAAACTGCACATGCCTAAAGGACACGGTAGTTCCGCACACATGAGCGAGATGTAAATAGAAAAAGTAGGGGATATTTTATTTTTATACAAGAGTAACAGACAAGGTGAGAAAAAAGCAAGTGCCTAATGCATATAAAGGACTTGGGGTTGGATGCAAGAGAGTTGATGAGGTGTGAAAGAGGAGGTGAGGTATTTGATGAAGATGTCGTGTTTACTGGGCCTTCTTCTGGGCAGCGGCAGCGCCGCGCTTGGAGTAAGTGCGCTTGGCGAAGTCTACAAAGAGGTAGGTGAGAGGAAAGAGGTATCCAACATTGATCCAGACGGCCATCTGGGCACCGGGGGTGCGGATGCATCCAGGAACAAAGAGGTACGAGATGGCGAGGGAGGTGCCGATCAAGAACTGGGTGATTTGCATCGAGGTGAGGTACTTCTTGCCTGGAGGGTGGAGACCGATGGAGGTGCATGCTGTAGAAAGAGTGAAAAAATGACGTGAGTTGATAATCCAGGCGAAACATTGTCAATCTTGGAGTCAATTTCTTAGTGGCACCAGCTCTTACCATAGTAGCAGTACATGATGGTATGGATGAAGGAGTTGAAGACAACAAAGATCCAGATGGGAGTGGCCTGATAATTGATGCCGGACCACATGGTGATCATAGCGCCAGCATGGTGGTAGGTCTGGAGGAGCGAGGAGCGACGGCCCTTGACGAGGATGATAATGGTGTCGATGACCTCGTAGAACTTCGACAAGTAGAAGATGTATCCCCAGTAGCCGAGGGCGTTGTTCCAGAGGCTCTTATCGGTGTCGCAGTACTATAGGAAACACGATCATGTAGACAGATGATTAGTTTAACGGATGTTCGCAACCGCAAAAGAAAAGTGCCCTGAGAGATACAGCAATACAGCAGAAAAGCCTTGACACGGAACACAGTCCTTTGCCCGTTCGTTTTGTTTCTCCCCAAAAAAATAAATTTTGTTGACTTTTATGGGTCAATTGTCAGCGCAATGATTTTTTTTTGGGCGAAAATGTAACGATCCGGTTAGCCCACACTCCTTTGGGGACAGAAAAGTCGGGTCGAAAATGCTGTTGATCTGAACCCAAAGGAATTGCGGTAGACATTTCCCTCCCTCCCTCCCCCACTACTCCTCCCCAGTGCAAACTAACCACCTGTTCCTGAGTTTCGAAAAATCACTCAGCGACTCGCTCTTAGATTCCATTCGTTCTCAACGTGCACATTTCGTTGTGGTCATTGAGTGTCTGAAATATCAGAGCGCTCATTTTCTCCCCTTTCCCCTTTCGTCCCTCCCGACCCTGATAACGCCACCAAAAAATATTTGTGATCGTCGGCGAATAACTTTGCCGAGAAAAGCCCATTGTGAGATAAGAAAACTTACAGCGTCGTGGAGGTCGTGGTTTCTGAAGTTGCTGATCAAGGCAGGGAACATGTTGTAGAAGGTGATGCCGGAGTAGAGGCAGAGGATCAGGTTGTGCACAAACACAAAGGCGGTCATCGCAGAGCCGGACTCGGACTTCTCCGCTGGCTTGGCGTTTGAGGACTTGGCAACGACGCGAGAGACCTTGCCAACCTTGGGGTTGAAGAGACTAACAACGAGGGCGTAGGTTCCAGCAATGGCGATGGGAGTCTTCCAGTCCATGAAGAAGTCGTAGTATTCAGGGAAAGGGATCCCGGCTGGCATAGGTCCTGACTCCATTTTTGCTATGTGGATGTGTGTAGATGTGGGAGCGTGAGCGAAGAGGGGGGGGGAGGTGAGAGTGAGAGTGGAGAGGCGTGAATTCAGGGACGTGACAGATCCAAGCAAGATAGAGCGGGAATAAGGAGTGGAGAGGTGAAGGAAAGAAAAGGAAAAGACTGGCAGATCGTCTTTCATTTATTCAGGACCGCAAAAAGAAGCAGTCAGCGAAATAAGAATAATTTGGGTGAAGGATTTTTTTTTTTTGCAGGGCGCAAAAAAAAATTAATAATATGCGGAATAAGCGACAATCTAAACGCCCCTACAACGGTCTGTTGTTGTTTTGATGTTGTTGGGACAAGATGAGGTCCGAGAGTTCAGGTGGCAAGGGCGCAATCCAAATGCAGCAACAAGGACATTGTTTAGTACCTCGTCTCTGGGCGAAATGGGCTTGCCAAGTATAAACTTTTTCCTTCTTATTTTTCAAGGTTGCAATCATGCATCCTGTTTCTTCGAGTCTGGCCTACATCACTTCTCATGAGAAAAGGCCACACTCTGTTCAGTACAAAAAGAAAATATAAATACACACGACCTGGCTACCACAGCCCTACGGCACATGAGATCTTCGAACACAATGCAATCACTAATTACTTGACTTGGCGTAGAACCACTCGGCAGTACCAGAAACTTTTGTGTGCAAATCTCAGCTACTGTGTCTGTTAGATGGTAAATGCCATCGGATGAAAATAGCGACGGGCCAGTGATAGGGGACAGATTCACGATTAATAGCTTTATGCCCGCATGCGTGGATGGTGACAAAAAAAATCGATTTCCTCTTTCCTCTTTCGCATGATTCTTGCTCCTGACTATATACTATCACCGTTTTTTTCTCTTGCAATAAAAGAACGAAATGCCTACTGACACGAGATTGAGCCTTATCTCCGAGGTCGCGCCAATTGCCTTTGCTAAACGACAGCATAGCACTTTTCTTTTTTGCGAGAGATGACTATCTCCGAGCTGCCACATCCAGAAGAGGCCGAGAGCGTAGGGGGTTGTTGACATCAGAATTTCGTCCTCTCTCATTTTTTCCCTGTTGTTCCTGAGAGATATGCATCAGATACATGGAAAGGCGCCCAGCAAATCAAATCAGAGTCTACCCCGGGTTTTTAGTCTGTCGATGATATCCCATTGGACATGTCTATGCAGGTTTAGCCTTCTCCACAACAATGGGTCTAATCAAGGCCTGTCTGCAGAGTGGGGGAGTGTATTTTGTCTTTGTAATGCTCCTTCTGCAAGATTGTAATCGTAAAAGTCTCCTCGAAACCTCTGCACCCCAACAAAAATTGTAGATTCGTCACGTACATTTTTCGTTTTGTACGTCGAACTACTGCTGTACTACGGACACGACGCGTCTTGCAATGTCGTCGCACAGACCCAAAAAAGATCTTTGCCCATGCGTTTCCACACACACACACGCACCTTGATAGAAAGACACACCACGTTCTTAATGCTGGAGGCGAACTATAAGATCCATACAAGAGATCACAAGAGCACACAGCCTCGGTCTGAGGAAGTGTTGCTTGTTTACATGCCATTGTCCATTCCACGTTTGAGATTGTCTCACAATAGCACTGTGTATTAGTCTTAGTTGGGACGGTACATTGCGGATAGCCATATCTATTGCGAGCAGTAACCCTCGGTACACTGACGCCTAAAAAAAACCATACTAGGGGAAAGAACATGTATTCAGGCAGTGATGCATCCGGGTTCTCACTTCAAAAAAAAAAGGCCGTGTCACTGAAGAGGGCCATAATAACTACTTTATACATGGGGAATATGATTTGGTGAGAAACCTTCCTGGAGGACATACGAATGGTCATTAGTCCGTCTCTACACTCCCACAAAACAACAGACAGAGAATGGCAGTGTAATAATCAAATGTCCACAATGGAAGATCCTCGAAAAAGTCGGCAATGGGACTTTACTTAGCACTGCGTCGAGTAATATTTGATTATGGTACAATTAAGTCAGGGTGCCATATATCCATCGGGGTAGGCATGTTACGGCGTTGCTTTCTTGTCGGACTGAGTGATTGGTTCATGCAACCTCGTCACAGAGTGTCCTCAACAAAGGCGCTAATCTGGGTCAGGAGCTCCGTTTTGACCTTGTCTGGAATGGAAGCTGCACACGCCAGTGAAATGTGACGGTTATGAGAAAAATCGGACATTGAGAGAGAGCAATTGAGAGACACAACGATAGTGAGGAGAGCACGCATACCTCGGGCATGTGGACTGACTTCCTTGATGATCTCGTCAACAGACATGGTGTTTTCTCTGGATTGGATTTTATCTATCGTTTTGTTATCACAGAACGTGTCAGAAAGGGAGGCCCTTAATCACTCAAAGGCGTCTGGCACGAATGCTTTCAAGTCACTCGAAAGAGGCAATTCGGTACCTTTAGTATATGCTTTCAGGTCGTCCCGCCATCCTGACTCGATCAGCCTTGCCCTCAAAAGTTCCACAAGTCTGTACAAAGAAAGTTGACAGTCAGTCAGGGCCTATCCCATCCTGATTGTGTCCTACATGTCGAACACGCATCACTCTGTCAAAGTAGAGCGGTGATTCCAAGTGCTCCTGTTCCTTACTGGTCTCGCTTTCCTGACTCGACGAGTTCCCTGTGCAGGTTAGATCGCAGGTGGTCGTTTGTTGCTGTGCTCATGATGTTTCTGCGTCGAATGGTGGTTTCTGAGGAACTAAAAAAGCACAGGGCCTACGCTTGTCGTCTGGTGAATTACTGTAGTGGCTTGGTTTTCTTATTTTAGCGCAGGGTGCCGAATAAGAAACCATGCAACGTCTTTCTGTTCGGCGCATCACTCACACACAATGTCTCCCGAAGAAACGCCGCCGCCCACCACCAACGGCACGGCGCCACCACCAGTCAAGCTTTCATTCGGTGTTGGCAAAGGACTGGGACTCGGCAAAAAGAAGACTCCCCTTGTCAACAAGACTGCAGCCTCCGCATTCGGTCATAATGAAGAAAAAGTCGACACTCATGAGGATGAACTCATCGCGGGTTTGGACGGTAATAAGATAGAGAGGTATGTCTCGTCGCTCAATACTCGCTATTGATCTGTATATACCAAACCCTACAATTCCCTGCTGATAACCAACGTTCTGCGCCTTCGAATATGTATTGTCTTCATAGCCTTGTACCAAAGGAGGAGGCGCAACCGTTAGTGATCCCTAAGTTGGAGAATGCAGACTGGAGGGAACAAATTCTAGCAAAAAGGAAAAAGACATATATGCCAGAAGAGAGTCTCAGAGCGCCAATAGAGGTTATTGAGGAGCCGATCAAGGAAGTTGGATTTGGGCTTCAGATCAAGAAGCGCATCAAAGTTGAACATCGTACGGAGGATAAACAGGATGCCACGAATGTCGACACAGCCGCTAATACCAGCGCCGCTACCATGGAAGTGACAGAGGATGTTGTGATGGAAGAGAGGACAGAGACTTTGGATGAAATTGCAGCACGAAAGATCATTGAAGGTATATCTATTTTTTTTTCACGTCGCGTAGTTGCCCCTGCTTACTCGCCTGTCGATCTGACCATGCTTTATGACCCTATGCCATTGATATCTATAGCCACGTCCGGTGAAAGGCCCGAAGACGCGAGAAGACTGGTTGTGCATGGTCAAGAAAACATTGATGACGTAGAGGCGTTTCAAAAAAACCTTGAAGAGCTTCCTGATGAGGCCACACTTGAGGACTATGAAAAGGTGCCCGTGGAAGAGTTTGGAGCTGCCCTGCTGCGCGGAATGGGATGGAGTGGCGACATGGAAGGATCTGAGGCGTAAGCGCTATTACCTACTTACTTTTATGCAGCCTCGATTTGGATCCGACCGACACTACTTATTCAATTTCTTCTCGTCAATTGTTATATGAATAATAGAGTCGAGTACAATAGGCGACCTGCACTGCTGGGACTTGGAGCAAAACCAAAAGAACCAGAGCCGATTAAGAAGAAGTATATCAAGCCGGGTGAGTCAAGAACGCCTCAGGCAATTAAGGTCCCAGAAAGGCACACTACCGCGCGGTCAAGCCCGTCTAGTCAACGCGAAAGTAAAGAGAGTCGTGATAGCAAGGACAGTAGAGACAGGAGAGATGGTCGGGACAGTAGGGATAGCCGAGACAGCGGTGATAGAGATAGGGATAGGGAGAGGGAGAGGGAGAGGGATAGGGACAGGGATAGGGATAGGGACAGGGACAGGGACAGGGACAGGGACAGGAGCAGCAGCGTCAGAGATAATCGCGACCGAGACTATGGGCGTGATCATGGAGACAGCCGGAGAAGCCGCGAAGAGCGGGACAATCGGCCCACGAGAGACAGTCGCGACAATGAAGGTGAACGGAGGCGGGACCGGTCCAGAGACAGGTCAGATAGGGATCGAGCGAGGGATCGAGACCGCCGTCGGTAGCGCGAACATGCGAATATTAAAGTGTAGGCATTGCGATGAAGCGCATACTGTGACGTAGGCAATCCATCCGTCCGAGTTTATTGGCTTCGCGGTCGCCATTGACTTCGTTGCCCATCACCCTTCTTTCTCTTTCTCCTTCTCCTCTTCCCTTACTTCGTTCTCTCCCCTATTAGTATCTGTAGTGTCTGTGTGTGTATGTCCTATGTCTGTTTGTCTGCCCCACTGCTGCATCGCAACATATTGAGCCGAATGTGTCGTTTGATTGGCTGTACCGAGGATCTCGTTGAGAAAGTGCCATGCAATTAACGCTCTTCACCTGTTCTACTCGATCCTCCATCCTTTCAGCTTTATATTCCTTCCCGTCTGTAAATACTTCACGCCACTGTTTTTTTTTGTTTTTTTTTGATCCTCATCCAACTCGTTGTTCCCCTTTTGAGTGCGCATCATGTACTCTCGTTCTCAGCATGAGCTCTGAAGATAAAACATCCAACTCTAGTCAGCCCACAACCCCCTCCTCCAGGTTGAGTCTACCTTCCAGGAAGTCCAGTTTCCTGACCATCGTCAAGGCTCAGGTCAGCGTCCTCCTCTCAACACTCTCCGAGAATACATACTCTAGGAGTGTCTCTGATATCTTTGCGGTAAGAAGAGTCGACCCATATTTGCGAATGTGGAAGAACATAGTTGAAGTCTCAAACTGACGCTCTAATCTGGTGCGCCTCGGCTATAGCTCATCGAAGAAAACGGCAAAGCAGTTTATCTGCATCTCATCAGACGTATTATTCAAGAGTGGCAATTGGGACAAGGACCACAATCCAGCACATATCCCGGCTCGTCCATCCAGAAACTCCTAATCGATCAGCTCCAGGCCCTCTCAAAGAGCCAAACCGCTGCCTCTCTCTTCTGCGAAGCCATTAGCTCAACTGAAAAGAGCGAGGCCCTCAAGAACTTTGATTTTGAAGTTTTCATCAACGATCAGCCCTTGAAGCCAGTTGAAAGAATCCGTCTAGCCCTTGCTCTCCTGCAATCTCCCAAGTCTGACTTTGTCGTCCAAGGTATGATTTGCACGCCAACACGTATGTCACTGCTTGATACAACATCGGGAAGGTAATGGTACAAGGTCACTGACGAAGTTTGCTTCTCTGTTTGTTACACGATGTGGATCTACATATTCATCAGCCGAACGCGTCATTCAATCGACTACGCCGTCTCTCAAGGAGCAGCTCTCATCGCCTGATCTACTGCTTGAATTTATTCAATCCCTCGACGCCACGATCTACAGGTACTGGAACGAGCCTAACGATACTGTCACCAACCTTGTGAACGCCCTTTACAGCAACAATATTCCTAATAACGTTACCGCCACTATCAAAGAGATTCTGTAAGTACCATGTCGTGTTTTCTATCGCCTCATAAAGATGCGATGCTATGGCGGATTGAATGCGACTATTCATTGTCAGATGTGATTATGTCATGGCTTGTTCTGGTTTAGTGACATGGAGGATAATTCTGAGTCTGCAGTCCTTGCCAAGGCCATGCGTGAAGCTGGGCCATCCTGCTGCAAATCGCAAGCGTCCGTGAACGATGTTTTGCGCCAGGCTGGATTTGACAATTCCAACACACCCACGGAGCAAGACATTGCGCGAGCATTAGGCATGATGGTCTCGCGACAAACAAAGTCTAACTCGGAGAATTCATGGGATTTCAAGGTCTTTGCGACTGCACTTAACAAGAACTCTGTGGATTGGGTGAAAGTCGTTAAGGCGCTGGACTATCCTCGCTTCAAGGTTGCTGATGCTTCAGGATTTGAGTTCATTATCAATGCATTCAGGAGCGCGGAAAAGGTACATATTTTTGTTTCGCGTTATACTGTTTACCTGCTTCAAAATGAGAGAAATGAGTTATTCAAGCTTTGAATTGTTTCTTGGCATCGATGTAGAATGGTCGACTGTTCCCGCTGGAGGCTCTCTGGGGACAGTGGAGCAACGCCGAGGGTCAAATCTCACTCTTGAGAGAACTTGTTGCTGCACCTGTGAAACTGCTAGAGCAAGAGTGGGCATCGTCACCTCGAATCTTTACCAGGGAACAGTTTGCTCAGTCGAGCCCAGAAGTTCTGGCGCATGCATCTGTGGAGCTCGAAACGAGTGTCTGGAACTGCATTCCCTTGGTCGAGACCTTGATGATGCTGGCAGATAATGAGGTCCATGACGACGTGAAGCCGATTTTGGACTCGGGCTTAAAGTCGAATACGGAGCTGTTGTTTTTGGGTCTTGTACAGCTCAAGACGCCTTGGAGTTCGCTGCATCAGGATCTGGTTTCGAAATTACTCCATGTTTACCTGACAGGAGTGGGCATCATTCCCCAATTTGTGCAGACGCGTCTTTGGCAAGTGAACCAGGGTTTGTTTGTCTCTGGTCTGCTGGACCTCTACGACCATGATCGTTCATCACTGGCAAAAATTCTCAAGATCACAGAAGATTTAAATGTAAGAAATCATCCATTTAGTTTGCTAATATGATAACAGTGATGCATCACTGAGCGTTTTGGCTAACCTTACTTTTATGATTGTAGATTTTGAATAAGGTGCTTGAGGTCAAGTCGTTTGTTTTCGCGATCGATCTGGCTGTCCTCGCTCACAGCCGAAATATGCTGGCATTGGACATATGGCTGCAGAACCGGATCGTAGCTGGCCAGGACATTTTTGTGAGGGCTTGTCTGGATTATCTCAGCGAGAGACTCGTCAATGACGCTCGTCAGAATGCCCCCGCAAACAAGGAACTGCCAGCTGAAACGATCGCAGTCTTTTTGCAAGTGCTTCTCGGAAGGTAACAACTCTCAAAGTCATAACTTTGGTTGCCTTGTTAACAATCATCGATCGTGTCTTAACACTTCGTCTTTTCCCTTTGCAATTTCTCGTAGCTCCACATCGCCAGAGAACTCGGGAATCTTGAAGAGCGTCCACAACGCGTGTCTTCAACTTCACCCACAGCTCGCGAATGTTGCTCCGGCTACCGAAGGAGGCGCCATAGGAACAGAAACGTCATTTTCTGCTGATGTCGAGGAGACTACAAACGATTATTACAAGCGCATCTACCGTGGCGATATCTCTATTCCAGAGATTGTCGCGTTACTGCAGCAGTTCAAGAGTTCGTCCGATGCCCGAGAGCAGGACATTTACGCATGTATGATCCATAACTTGTTTGACGAGTACCGATTCTTCTCGACCTATCGCGAGAAAGAGCTTTCCATCACCAGCGACTTGTTCGGAGCTCTGATCCAGCATCAGTTGGTGTCGTACATCCCCCTTGGCATTGCCCTTCGCTATGTCCTCGACGCCCTTCGCAATCCACCAGGAACGAAGATGTTCAATTTTGGCGCCCAGGCACTGAGTCGGTTCCAGTCACGACTCCAGGAATGGCCAACCTATTGCTCGCATCTGCTGCAAATCAACCATCTCCAGCAAGTTCATCCAGAGATTGTGCGATACATCCAATCAATTACCCCTGGAGGGGTCGTTGCCCAGGATGGTTCAAGTCAGTCGACGGACCTGACCTCGTCCGTGCTCCCTCTACAGTCTGTTACTCAGGAAGTCCAGCGACACATGGCTCAGCCAGCACCATCCTCTGCAGCGTCTCCTCAAGCAAGCGCACCTCCCGTATTCACTTCATTGAACGTGGAAACACTGCTTACAGGACGAGATGACGTTGATTATGAAACGCCTAATGAGCAGACCCAGGACAAGATCTTATTTATTGTCAACAACGTCTCGCAAACAAACATTGACATCAAGCTGGCCGAAATGAGGGAGCTTCTCCGTGAAAGCGCTTATCGATGGTTTAGTAACTACATTGTGGTGAAGCGAGCGAGCATCGAGCCCAACTACCACGTCTTGTATCTTCAGTTCCTGGACGGACTCCAGAGCCCGCTACTTTACCGTCACATCCTACATGAGACTTTTGCGAACATCAAAATTTTGATCAATTCCGAGAAGACTGTTCAGTCGTCTTCCGACCGGACCTTGCTGAAGAATCTTGGATCCTGGCTTGGTGGAATGACCTTGGCTAGAAACAAGCCGATCAAGCACAAGAACCTTGCATTCAAGGAGTTGCTGATTGAGGGCTACGATAGCAATAGGCTTATTGTCGCTATCCCATTTGTCTGCAAGGTCCTGGAGCAGTGCAATAAGAGCAAGGTCTTCAAGCCGCCCAACCCCTGGCTGATGGCGATCATGCGACTTCTCGTGGAGCTCTACCAGTTTGCGGATTTGAAGTTGCACCTCAAATTCGAAATCGAGGTACTCTGCAACAGCTTAGCACTTGATCTGAAGGAGATTGAGCCTACGAGCATCCTGAAAGACAGACCGCCTCAGGAGTTGGTCGCGCATCCTGCGACACTCACACAAGACTTTGAGCGCCTTTCTATGGGCGGATACGCTCCTTCAGCGAGAATGCCTGTGCAGGCCGCAGTGCCCTCGACGATTGCAGCGACTCAGCCGGACGCTGCCATGGAGATGGTACCCAACCTTGCTGCCTTTGTTACGTTCAACCCACCCGCCTTCTTCAACGAACGCCCAGCACTTAAGCGTCTCGTGCACATTGCTATCGACCGCGCTGTTCGCGAGATTGTGGCACCAGTGGTGGATCGCTCTGTCACCATCGCCGGTATTTCGACTCGTGAGATGATTATCAAGGATTTTGCCATGGAGCCCAACGAGGAAAAGATGCGCAAGGCTGCCCATTTGATGGTGCAAAACCTTGCCGGCAGTCTCGCACTGGTCACTTGCAAGGAGCCTCTCCGCGTCAGCATGGCCAACATTATCCGTACCCTGTTCCTTCAGAATGGATTCACAGACCAGAATATGCCTGAACAGTCGATCCTGATGACTGTCAATGATAACTTGGATCTTGCTTGCTCCGTTATTGAGAAGGCAGCGATGGAGAAAGCCATTCCTGAGATCGAGGAAAGCCTTACCAATGCGTTCAACGCCAGGAAGAAGCACCGCGAACGCACTGGACAGCCTTACTACGATATGGCCACTTACCAGTCCTCTCGCTACCCTGCCAGTCTTCCTGACGCACTCAGGATCAAGCCCACAGGGCTGTCTCCACAGCAGCTGCGCGTCTATGAAGACTTTGCGCGTTTGCCAAGACATGCCGCCATGGTTCCAGTCTTTGAGGCTGAGAGAGGCGTCCGTACACCCCTCAACACGAAAGCCGATGCTGGCCAAGCGTACCCGTTCCACACGAACGATGTCACGTACAACCAGGCGCCTATCCCCCTGTCGGCTCATCAGGCACTAGAGAAATTTGCTCAAATTATCAGCGAGCTTGACAAGCTGATCAGCCTTTCACCCTCGATGCCTTTGGCTGCGCTTCCTCCTAACCACGAGGTTAAGATGTTGGCTCGCCTTGTACCCTTGATTCCCGCGCAGTCGTTCAGCCCTGACGAGATGGCTCTGACGTTCTCGCAAAAGATTGTACAGCTGCTTTACAAGACCGATCAGGTCTTGTCACGCGACGTATATGCGGTACTACTGGAGCAGCTTTGTGCACTTTCCAGCAAGGTGGCCAAGGAGGTGACGGAGTGGCTTATCTACGCAGATGATGATCGCAAGTTCAATGTGCCCGTTACTGTGACTCTGATCAAGGCCGGCTTGGTGAGCTTAGTGGACCAGGATATTCAGTTGGCGCGTTTGATTGAAATTGGTCGTCCCGGAGTGGTCGAGTACACGATCAAGTTAATTCGGGAGTGTGTTTTGAGCGAGCAGCCATGTGCTAGCCGTAACGAGTTTATCAACTCGCTCAACGTTCTCAATCGCCTGACACAGCGTGGAGGCAAGGCTGTTGAACCCATTGTCCTCTTGATTGAAGACATTCGAAGACGCGCTCAGGCCCCACGGGAAGCGGCCAAGGACGTCGACAATTCTGTGTTGCGTGAGCAGCTAGCATTCATCTTTGCGGAATGGATTCGCGTTTACCAGCTTCCAACATCGAACGACAAGGATTACGGAGCATTCATCAATTCAATCCAGCAGCAGGGCGTTTTGAAAGGCGAGGAGATTTCGTCTCTGTTCTTTAGAGTGTGCACAGAGATGAGTGTTGAAAGCTACATCAAGTACAAGGTCACCAACACGACTGCGGCATACCAAGGCGTCGATGCCTTTGTAAAACTGATCGTCACACTGGTCAAGCATTACTCAGATCCACAAGGCGTGAACCACAGCGGAGCCAAGGTCAGGTACCTAACTACGTTGCTCTCGATTATCGTCTTGGTCTTGGCGCAGGCCCATGAGCAACGTCGCGGACAGTTCAATCAAAAGCCCTTCCTTCGCCTATTCTCCGGTCTGTTAACGGAGATGATGATGTCTTACGAGTCCAGTCCTGGAATGTACTTCCAGATCTTGACGGCTTTCAGTAACACATTCCATACCTTACAGCCACTTGTCTTCCCTGGATTCACGTATGGCTGGCTATCTCTGATCTCTCACCGCGCGTTCATGCCCAAGTTGCTATTGGCAGAGAGCGGTAAAGGTTGGGCCTCGTTCCAGAAGTTGCTAGTCTGCCTTTTCCGATTCTTGATCCCGTTCTTGGTCGGAGGCGAGATGCGAGATACAACCAGGGCACTGTACAGGGGCACACTCCGTGTGTTGTTGGTTCTGTTGCACGATTTCCCCGAGTTCTTGTGCGATTACCACTTCAGTTTCTGTGATGTGATCCCGCACTCTTGCATCCAGCTTCGAAACCTGATTCTGAGTGCCTTCCCAAGAAACATGCGTCTACCAGATCCCTTCACGCCAAACTTGAAGGTGGACATGTTGCCAGAGATTCATCTGCCCCCGCGAGTGCTTTCGGATTACACGACCAGTCTAACTATCAGCTTGAAGAAGGATGTGGATACGTATTTGAGGACACGGGAACATGCGCCGTTCTTGGATAATTTGCGGGAAATCTTGGCGATCGACCCCAATAATCAGGATCTGTACTCTGGTGGATCGAAATACAATGTGCCGATGATCAACTCATTGGTGTTGTATGTCGGTGTCAACGGCATTGCTCAGCTGCATCCATCCAAGCTGGAGGATAGTGGCAGCGTCAATAACAATGGTGATGACAGCACCAAGGCCGCATCTTCGCCATCTCAGGATGGAACCTCAACGTCGTTGACATCGTCGTCGTCGTCGTCGCCACCTCCAATGGCGCAGACAGCATCGATGGATATCTTCCAGAAACTGCTGACGGAGCTGGACTCTGAGGGACGGTACTTGTTCTTGAGCGCAATTGCCAATCAGCTGAGATACCCTAATTCGCACACGTACTACTTCAGCCAAGTACTGCTCTATCTCTTTGAGGAGGCCACCCAGGAGACAATTAAGGAGCGAATCACGAGGTATATAATGCAACAATCTTTACAACACACTCGCAAGTCCTTTTCTTTCTGTTATTAACGCACTGTCATTGGTATCTATTCTTGTTTATGCAGGGTACTGCTGGAGCGTCTGATTGTGAACCGCCCTCATCCTTGGGGCCTATTGATCACGTTCATCGAGCTGATCAAGAACCCGCGTTATGCGTTCTGGGACCACGCATTCACGAGGATTGATCCTGACATTGAGAAACTCTTTGATTCTGTCTCACGCTCTGTCAAGCGATCCATTTAGAAAAGCATCGTTTTTTTTTCATTCTTTTTATAAGTTAACCTTCCAAATTGTATCATACACGTTTTCAGTTCTCTGCCCTTTTTACTCTGTTTTGTTGTAGTCAGGAAAATGTCATTAAATGTACGTTCACGCTAACTAAATCTGTGGTCAATACCGCAGAAGGCCCTCCACCATCGAGCAGTTTTCTCCGGCCCTCGGGCATAGCGTATAGACATCAGACAATATTTCGATCATGATGAATGAAACGAGGACAATGGGCGCGAATCATCGGGTGCAGTGTGTTTGCGACACACAAATTTTTACGGTCCTGTTGATCAAACCCAACGGTTAGACTTACTCAAACGATGTCTTCGTTGTTGTAACAAAGCATCAACAATAGACTTACCGGCCATCAGCCATAGGACCGGATTCGCGACCACGTATCGCTTCAACGCGCGGGGCGAGCCCCAGGTACGCGCTACGGTATTCAAAAGTGGAAAGCTTGGTTAGTCCTCGAACTATCACTCTCACCCCGTTTCTCGCCATCCTCTTGTGGATAGCCGCAAAACGACAACAACGATAAAGAAGCTCGTGGAAACAAGGAAATACAGAAAAGCCAAGCAAATGCTGGACGTAGTCCAAAAAGTGAGGAGAGAATGAGAGAGAGGGAGAGAAACGTCGAGAGAGTGTACCGGCTGTGGAGAGAGGGAAGAAAAGGCATTTTGGACTTACCTGAAGCGTCCAATGGTGGCGAATGGAGAGGAAGAAAAGAGAAGAAAAGAGAAGAGAAGAAAGAGGCTCGCTTTTATACTCTTCCGAGTCAAAGAAGCTTCCGGCTAGAATGGTGGCGCAAAAGAAAGCGCAATAAACAAGCTACAAGCTCTGTGTATCGAAACGAGATGGACCGTGGTGGATGACGATCGATAATTATGAATAAACAGGAGCGACGCAGAGCTACAGCTTTGCATTTCGGTATCTTGAATCAGAAAGCTAGGATACGCCAGTCTACAGTGTATTGGCCAATCAGCGAATTTTCGCGCCCATTGTCCTAGAGCCATGATGAATGAATGACATGAGCGTTTTATAACAATGATTATGGAAACAAAGTAACAGAAACAATAACCTAAATCTACAGAAAATGATATGCAAATGTAATAAAAGAATGGGGAGGGGCCTCGGAAGAAAATCCAATTACTGGGCTGTGCGGAAGAGGACATCCGTGAGTGTGGCAGAGGCGGTGAGGAGCGCGCGTTGTGCAGTCGTGGTCGACTGTGTGACTAGGGACTGGATCTGGACCTGGACCTGCGAACGTGTCCAGCCCGTGGTCGATAGGATTGGGGATGCTGACAATGTACAAGTCGTTGTCGGTGACGATGCCGAAGATAGTGATGCTGTTGAATGTGTCGTAGATACGGCTGTATTACATGTCTTGAGTGGAGAGTTTTCGCGCTGGGGGGCGCTCGGGGTAACGGTGATGACGGGGGCAACAGGAGTAGCGGAGGTAATAGGGGCAACACGAGTAACGGGGCTAGTCTTGGCCAGCTCTGCCAAGTTCTTGTAAACCTTCTTCGTCCTGACTAGAGACGATCTGGGAGTGGTTTCGCTGAAGGCTGGTTCCCTTGAGGAATTGCGCTGTTGGGCCAATGGGTATATATGCGGCATAGGGATTGCCATGCGCGCAATAGTCATCTCGCCATCCGAATTCGGCGCACTCGTTTCCGAGCATGCTTGCTGCTGTTGCTTCCGTTTCTCGGCCATCAGCAGATCCGATAAGAGCGACTGGCGTCTTTCCATGCCACCAGTATTCTGGTCTTGAGACGGAGCTGTGGTCGCAGTGCGGTGATGATTAGAAACGATAGGCATCTTCTTGCCAAAGTAGATCTCCTCTTCGGCATCGTTGTTGTCTTCCTGCTCTGATACATCAAAGTCCTCGCAGTCGCCATCATGCTCCTCCGTTTCGCCGCTAGAAACCATTGGCGCACTGTATAGCGTTGCTCGAGGACTATGATGGTGGACTGCGAACGTGTTCTCGTTCTCATCTTCGGATTCGCTTTCGTCCTCCTCGCTTTCGTTGCACACAAAAAACTTGGCTCTTGATACCGCCTGTCGCTGCTTCACGGCGGTATGACTCTGCTTCTTTCTTAGCTCTTCCTCCTCAGGGTACGGCTCGTGTGCTGCATTCGACTCTGCAAGGCTGGTTGCGTTATCCAACACCGTATCCAACAATCTATTGACTGAGGTTCTCGACCGCTGTGCGAATTGTCTGCCATGCTCTGTTGCCATCGTCTGCGCCGACTGTAATGACGATGAGACACGCGTATACGACGATGGGCTATTCTTTACGGAGTTTGATCGTGCTTCTGGTGATGCCGTGGATGCAGAGGTTGCATCTGGTGGCGCCCTATCATTGGTGCACCCCTTATGACTACCTCTGCTGCCTATGCTATTATTATTGATGTTGCTGCGGATGTTTGATGGAGTGCGTGGCGAAGCTGACAACGGCGCAGAAGTGACGCCACCGGGAGCGTTGATGTCGACACACAAACCCATATTTGGCGATTCTGCCGTCAGAGAAGAAATTGAACTGTTGTTGTCACAGTTGCCCTGGTGTGGATGCTGCTGTTGGAGATCTTGAGGCCGTGGACTGCTCAGCGAATACCAGTACTCACTCATCGTCTCCAAGGGTTTGGTAGTCTGAGTCGCGTCTGCGATCGTCTGTTTCACACGAGAATAGGCTGTTCGATACATGGACAAGACGTGTGTTCACATATGCAAGGGAGTTGCAAACCAAACACAGGGGGAAAAGGAAAGGAGGCGAAGAACATAGAAAAGACAAAATAACGTGGTTAGATAAAGCTACTCCTGATGATAAATACCAAATGCCTTTTTTTTTGCACTTTTTATCGCGCACTTCTTTACTGCAATCTCATCTCTTACCTTTCCAGAGAACGCTATTCGCGTTTGGACCTGCATGGTAAAAGTAGACGACGCACAAGAAAAAAAGTCCGATCGTAATTATTATGATTGAGTAATGGACCAACAGGAAACAAAAAGAAAGGCAACGAGGACGGGAAAATGAGGAAGAGTTAATATTGCGATCTTTTCATAGAATGAAGGCTAAGCGCTGCGTGCTAATTCGGGGAAGAGCGGGTCCATAGACATTGACCTGCAAAAAAATTGGATTTTGGTCAAGGTAAAAAGTGGGCATAGAGAGAGAGAGAGAAGCACACAAAGCATGGGCTAGCCAGCGTTACTTGTTGTCGCTGCGGTGAGGTCGATGCATATTCCTTGCGGGGGGATTAATGAAAACTCAAACGGGAACAAACAACAATAGACAAAACATATGGAGTGGCGAGAGGGACGGTTGTCGTGCGACCATGTGTTTGCGCCTTTTTCGACCGAGACCGCATAGCAACCTTGTTCTCCCTTCAGCCCAATAGGGCTGAGAGACGAAAAAAGCAAAGGTCGATCGAGGATATGTGTTGAGAATGGGTAGAATGGGTCGCGGCAGAGTGTGGGAAGGATCCAATTGCGATAACATGGTGAGGAGCTGGGGGAATGAGGACTGTCAGATTTTGATTATCTTTTGCTCCTACCTGACAAGGCTGGTTGAGACGCAAGGCTGTTGTCAACAGGGGATGCAGGTTGGGATTGAGATGTTGAGGAATGTAAATGAACAGGAGAGGGGAGATGCAATGGCGAGGATGTTGAAGACAATGCAAAAGAAGAGCAAGGAGGGGAGTGAGAGCGGGGCTGAGATTGAGAACGGGCCAGGGCCGCGACCGGGGGAGATAAGGCCGAAACCGAGACCGATTTCGACAAAGGGGATAGTGGAGTTGATGACGAGGACGAAGACGCCACGAAGGCGAGGACGCTTTGATCGTCAGCTGGAGTGCCACTGGCGTTATCGTTTCCGTTTTCGTCTTCACGAGATGCATGCACGAGCGAAAGCTCCGTTGCTGCAGCTGCTGATGATCTCGTTGGTGTCGGTGATGCGTGCGAGTGCGATAATGACGACTGCGATAGCGAGGCCGACTGTGTTTGCTGCTTTGCTAATGGGAGTCTTGCACTAGCAGTAATGGACACGGATCCCGCGACAGCTTTACTATTCCGAACACTGCCAGTCGTAGATGTCAATGGCGATGAAGTGATAGCCGTCGGGGTGTTTGGCCGAGACGGTGACAAGACAGGCGTTGTTGAGATCGTGTGTGAGATTGTGGAAGAGAGTGAGGAGAGCGACCTGGTCGATGCGAGTCTTGACTTTGAGTGTGTTGGCAGGCTGTGGAACGAAGGAGGTTGCAACGCCAGAGAAATGGACAGGGGCGGAGGCATTTTTCGAGCGTTCAGGGACCAGAGTGGATACGTTCGAGCGAAAGAAAGACAGACAATAGTTTATGAAACAGATGACTGCGCGCGTAGAACTAAAATAAAAGGTGGAAAGTGAATGAGAGATGGCAATGAAAGGATGGATGGCGATAGTGTTGTTGTTTGTCTGTTCCCCAGCAATATAAAATATTTACAATTCCGTCATGGCTGGAGCAATGCGGGCGATCACGACTGTTTGGCGGCGATAATTTTTGGGGAAATGCATTTTTACGTTTCGATTTTCGTGGGGGACTGAACACTGCATGCAGCATCGGTGCCACCGCACCCCTCATTATCTTGACCATCTTATCTCCTGAACAATATGTCAATAGTCTACCACGCCGTGCCGTCGCTATTATCGGTATTACCAAAACCATCATGGACAATTCACACGCTTGGCTTTGTAATAATGTGCTTTGACGCTCTCTCGGACATTACAGTGCCTTCGTGGACGACTATCGCGGCACATACAGCATTGTCCGCCTTACATAACCTTTCTTTACAATTGTTGGGAGTGGATCTCCCTCTTCATCAAACACCACTTCCATAAACCGGATTGAAATGCCACGCTTTGCTCACCCCAAAATACACCTGCCTCACTTTCGTCACTTGACTTTTGAGCACGCGGTACATCCCCAGATGCCAAGGCACCTTTTCTGCTACACTTGCTGTTTTCTTTGTATTTACATCACTTCACCCGGCGGCTCATCGCTCATGTCATTTCTTTCATTAGATCCTTTCAGCTTGTTTACTGTCCATGCCGGATCAAAATATGAAAAAAGGGCTTCCCTCTCCTTTCCCCATTGCAATCAAGACCCGCGCTCTCACTTTGTTGAAATGTTCAACAGTTGGAACTGCTGTTTTATTTCAAGGGCCACGGGACACTCAAGGTTTTGTTAACGTTCACTACCCCAAAGCAATTGAAACCGATCGGCCCTTTGAAGCTTCGTTGGTGGGGCTGCTATACTTCGCCCCTTCGGATATTTCATTCTCCCTTCCCTTAATCGTATCCATGCCTACACTCAGTGCAGTGCATCTACACCCATGACGCGGCAATGAATGAACCTGAATTGCTCCTTTATTATTTACACAAAACCGAAAGGAAAGGAAAAAAATGCTAAAATGCCAAAGAATCTGTGCTTTGCAGTAAAGATTATGCTCGAGAAGAAAAACAAGAATACAGAAAATACAATAGTAAAGTAAAGAGGGGAGAGTATACAATCCAATGGTAGGAGTATAATTAGTCGGTGCCAACTTCCTCGTTAATAGGACGCATCACGACCGCAGCGTTTAACCCGACAACCGTTACCAGACACAAGAACATCACCACGGGCATCAGACGTGTTCGGACCCACCGACCGCGATGTCCCGCATGTGCATACTGGCTCGAATGCACCTGGCTCGAAAGCAAACCGCTGAGCTCGTTCGACCTCTTGGTCATGTACGGCGCAACGTCTTCCTCGTCGCTTAAAGTGGAGGAGGATTCGTGTCCGTCCATCCGGATTAGGTGTGCCCAAACAGTCGTGCCCATGCAGAGACATGAGATCACCAAGAACAACGATGCGGCTTCGAGACCGACACCGTCACCCAAATTCATCAACGCCAGAACGAGGCCGACAAACAACAGCGCAATGTTCGCGCTCGAGAGTCCAGTCCAGAATAAACGGTTAATAGTCGAGCGCGTGGGGCTTCGTCTTGCGTAAAAGTACTGCGCCTCGATATCATCCGAGATGTGATGTCCGTCCCTGTGCATGTACGGAATCCAGCTCTGGACCTTATTCAACCACTTCCTAGCTGTGCTCTTCTTGAAAGACACACGCTTCTTACGCCTCCTTGCTGATAACGATGAGGACGTTGACGAGGTGGTAGATCCATACCCTTCGCTACCTTGTTGCGAATGCAAATCCTCATTGGAGCTGTTTCGGCCCTGTATACTTGTTAACGAGCCAGGTTTCTTTAAACAGCTCACCACAGGTTGCTTCATCTTGGGTACAGTAGATGCTCTTCCATTACCCTGACGCTCCAACATCATTTTGTTCACTGCGACGAGATCCTGGACTTCTTCGTGGAAAGTCACGTTGGGGGTATAAACTCCGCTCGAGTCTGTGAGGTCCTTACGAGAGCGGGACGGCTTTTTGCCGCTGCCGCCTTTGGTGCTGCCTTGGAACAATGACTGAAGTGAGGAGGGTGAGCCCGAATCAGAGATGGTGGTGGCAGCGGTGGATTGACCCGAGGCCAGGGAGTCGTTTGATCCAAAATTCGAGTTCGAGTCCTGCAGGGTCGAGCGGTGCGGGAATCCGCCAGTCAACATAGCAGGCTTGCGGATATCACGGTCCATGTCGGAAAGCTATTAATAGACATAAAATGCAAAAGATAAGTAAAAGACACAACCGCACGATACAAACAAAGCAATGTGAGAAGAGAAACAAAATCATACCCAGAAGGGAAGCAATCCAACACGGGATTCGTAGAGAGTGGCAGCGGCATGTAAATCCTTTGCAAAGTTTGGCACCATCTCAACCAAATGGCTCTGCGCAATATGGTCAGCCCAGCTGGGGATTTCCTCCTGAGGCTCTGTCAGCGTCCGGATTTGCATGATTGCATACGGAAAGCGCACAATGTCCTGCTCTCGAATTTGCGAAAACGGATAATCTTCAGCTTGAAGATCAGTCGGGCTCCAGGGACGATCAAACAAGTCCGTCGACACGATGGCTCTTTCTCGAACCATCACAACATCTGTGTCAATCGTAATGCGCACTCGGGTATCGCCCGGCACCTGGAACGCGGTCCTGTTGAAGAAGGTTTGGACCACAGGTTGGAGTTGACGCTTCTTAATCCTGGACTGGACAATCCGGGTCAACTCCTCGAACTGTTTAATCTCCTGCTCGGTCTTTTGTCCTGAGCGACGCATCTGCTCCACGGCTTTGTTCATTTTGGCAGCTCCCTGGAGCAACTTGGGGACGTATTTCGACTTGATCTGGAATCGATGCTTCGTGATGATGGGCTCATCGAGCGTAGGCACTGATGTCGAGGATGAACTCTCCGCAGAACTGGATCCTGTTGCGGCTTGGGACATGCTTCTTTGCTGTTGCTCAACACACATATACTTCTTCTCCGATCCATACCATCGCAAACGCACAGTCTCGCTCTGCTCCCGATGCTCGATCTGACCCATGTACATATCGAAATCACTGTTATCGAGATAGACAGTCGACACAGGACTCTCGCTCGCCAGATACGAACTCAACTGACTAGCCGATTTGTTAGAAGAGTCCAAAGCTGATGTGGGTTCATAGACCACCAATGGCAGATACTTCAAAATCAACATCTTGAGATCCATGACATTGTCAGGGTGCACCCAAAACGCGGTCTTCTTGGGTATGCAACCAGGGTGCTCCAACTCTTCATCCTCCTCTGAATCGGCCTTTGACATTGCAGGTGCAGTTCCTGTTCGGACAATGTTGTAAAGACAAGAGAGACGGCTGACCAAGGTCGCAAAGCTCTCCTTGTGGAATGGCTGGTTATTGAGTTGCTGGTTCATGAAGTACGCTCTGAGCGTGAACCCGGAATGCTTATCGTGTTTCTTGATGATCTTGAGGAAGGCGGTATAGTTCAGACGCCGGAAGCGGGCCAGATCCTGAAGATCCTGTGTGACCTTGTTAATTTCGGACTCGGTCTCGACAAAGGAGGCAAGGGTGAGTTTCTCCGATGACTTGCCAGAAGGCAATTGATGCTGTCGGATCGTGTACTCGCAATGCTCGGTTCTCCTCTGAACCTCGCCCAACTTCATTGACTGAAATGAGGCGACCTATTTCGAATTTATTTTTGTCAGAGGAGAGGAACAAATATGAGAATGGCGCAATCAGGGAAATTGCATACATTATAGCGAATTGTTCCTTTTTGTTTTTTTTTTTCATACCTTCTCGAGCTCGGTGTTCAACAACTTGACAAACTCGACTTCATCTTCCTCTGTGAACTCCTTCCCAGAAGTTTTGGACTTGAGTTGAGCTTTGAGGCCATCATAGTCGACGTAATGATATCTCCAGTGCGATATCCAGTGTGCTTTGAGTTGCGAGCCAAATTTCATTTCCTGAAGATATTGGCAGGGACAAGGATGATATCTGTCGATGGATGCTTGGAGGTAGGGTGAGAAATATATAGAGTGAAGAAAGAAAGGTGTGGTGCTTGTTCACGGCAGAGATGTGTGGATGATAGGATGGCAGAGGCTAAGAAATGGCTGGAGTGGCCAAAGAGGGGAGAGAAGGGACGGGAAGTGGGATAGGATATATTAGTAAGTATGTCCCGCACAGGCAGATTCAAACGCCACATGCATTCATGCATCGTTGTTGTTGTTGTTGTTGTTGTTATTTTTCTTTCTCATGTTCCCACACCCATTGCACAAACATCCCCGCTCTGTACACCCGCATACGAACTTGCAGACACCACAGAAAGGTTTGTCCCTCAAAACCCGAGGAGGAATATCTTTATCCGACATATTTGTCACACCTCTCTCATGTCGCTTCCACCCGTGCCCGAAGTCTATTCCTCGCATCTTCCGCAGTCAACCTCTACTTCCTCTGAATGAACATTTCGTTTTGTGTCTTGTGGTGGAAAATGGTTGTGAACCTTGTTTTGAGTTGGATCCTTGGACTTGATCGCGCTTGTATCTGGAATAGGAAAATGGTGAAAAAAGAAGGATCGGAAAGAAAAGAAGAGCACAAAATGGGATTAATTAGCCGACAGACACGCATGTAGGAACATAAGCGGATGATGCAGGAAAGGGAGAGAAAGAGTAGAAGAGTCGGAAGGGGCATCAAAAAAATAAGGACTACTTTGTCGTCTGATCGCTTGAGAGCCACAAGGAGGACATGGACATGCTTCAAACCAAACACTTTTGGTATGCCCCAAGTGATACTACATGCTAGACGAGGATGGTGCAGACCTGTCCTTATTCAAGGGATCAAGCATGCAAGGGAAATAGAAGTGTATGTGACTGTTGTATTCGAGATGCAGCCCATTTCTCCCATGCACGCAATGGGCCTGCAAACACACCCATAGATAGGAGATTGTTGTGTCGATCTTGTTTATAAAAACGCCTGGGACAGAGCATAGCCGCCCACACCTCAAGGTCCTAAGTGGGTCGTGAGGTGCGCTGTCCAGGTGGAAAGAGATAAGCCAGCAATTCCTACTGCTGCTCTCCTCAAATTGCTCTCATGGTCGTGTGGTAAGTGGTGCAAACACGGGAAATGAAACACGCAGGCCAACCAGTCGAGCGTTTGTGCTTACTCCCCGACCCTGTCCACTTCCCTATCATCATTTTCTAGTTCCCTCGCAATGATACCCTGTTTGGATGATTGATCCTCCTGCCTCCATTTCGTTTCTCTTGTCGCTTTGCTTTTGCTTTGCTTTGCTTTGCTCGCTTTTCTTTTGCTTTACATTGCTTTCAGCACGTTTGCCTTGCCTTTCTCTGCCTTTGACACTCCGCCTTAGCTGCATTTGCATCTCACCATCTCCAAGTAAAGCTGCTGATCTATCTTCCATCCAAGACGGGAAGTCGAGAGCACATGCCACTTTCTTCCCCAGCACAGATTGCTTTCCCCCTCCCTTATTTTTTAACGCTCCCAGGTCGAGGACCAATCGACCGCCTCTTTTTTACCAAGATTTAATATCGAAGGGGAAGGGGGAGGTGCGAAAGGGGCAAACAAAGACAAGAATTGTATTCTTTCAGGCAAGTGAGAGGGCTTAGTTTCCCACACTAAAAAAAACAACAGAGAATGACCCTCATCTTTTCCTTGCATTTCCTTCCTCCTATACCGTCATCAAGGACGACGATGATGACAACTATGACCGAGAGTGTCATGCGCGTTGATTTTGTGGTCTAAGTTCAACACAGTTATCAACTCAATAATCCTCAGAGAAACCATATCTTACACCATATGAAAAATGAAGAACTAGGCAATTGAGGGAACGCGCTACCTCTCCAAAGACTTTTTCCTCCCAGAAAAAATGGTAACAGTGTCAGAGACCTTTTAGAATGAAAAGGGCTGAAAAAAGCAATGCCACCATGACGAAATACATTCCACTATCGAGACCAGAAGGGCAGGAAAGGTGGCTGTGGTATAATTTGTGGTGCACTGAGTGGGAGAGAACAAGATGGGCAAGAAGGATTGAAAGACATTGAACGGTTGGGGAGGGCATTGGTGGTATTGGTAACAATGATGGGTAGATGGGTAGATACAAAACAGCTCGAGTCTTCGCAGCAAGCCCCGACTCTGGATCTTCTCGCTTACCTTTGGAAGGCTGCAGTTGTGGTGGTACGATAATAAAAATCTAGGCGGTATATGGGAAATGGCTTTTTTGGGCCTTTTTTTCAGTTTTAGTTTGTGCAGTAGAGTGGTGTAAACAAGAAAAGGAGGGTCAGGCGGAAAGAGAAGGTTAATGAGGAAATGAGGAAATGAGGAATGGAAGAGAATGAGAGTGTGCAAGTGATGAGCGCACGAACAGGGAAATATAAATGGTGAACGGTGCAGTCGTCAGAACACCTGCTTTTGCGGGAAAAAAGGGTTCTCCTCAAATAAAGCTGAGACTCTGTCGTCTTTGATTTGAGTGTGTTTGGGACAGGAGTGGTTTACTTATCGCACAAATCACAAAGTCCAACATGGCGCCCACTCTTTCTATCTCATGCATGAGAGCAAGCAGTAAGAAAATGCGAGGGAAACGGTGGGCCTGGGTACAATACGGAAACGAATATGACAAGAAGGGGGTGTCGGCAAGCTACCCATGATAATGGATTGATAACCCGGTCGGGGGCACACACGGCAATACAAGCCTTCATAGAAAAACACAAAGCGGGGCAGGGTTCGCGTGCGCACACACATGTCAACAGAAACACACCACCACATAACCACCACCCACTCCATACGATAGCATGTGTACATAGTGTACATGTGTGTGTACATCGAAAACAAGAGCAAAGGAAAGAGAATGGGGCAAAAGGGGGGGCTGGGCGCGGAGGGGGCCCACCGGCCACTGACCGCTTTGGTCGTCGCATTGACATCAACGTGGATTACCTTACCTTAGTCTGAATGAAGATAACGAGTATCAACCGTAGAACGAGATGATGAGGCCGGATGTGTGTGTGTATGTGTGTTTGTGTGTGTAATTGTGCGCAGAAGGGTCGTTTGCTGTGCTGCAGTTGAGAAAGGTAGGGCTTACGGAGAGGGAGGCTGCGGCTTGAAAGTCGAGAGTAGCGAAAGGGAACTCGTGGTGTCTGGGAGACGTTCAGCATTGCTTTATATAAGAAATTGCTGACGGATGAGTACATGTCAACCTTGGAATGAACTGCCGCTGTTTAAATGAATACACTACAACTTTCTTTCAATAACATTATGCATTCTGAAGCGGAGCTGTGTGAGCGAAATTGTGAGGCTTCGGAGCGAATCGAGGGCTTGTCGAAGACTCCTCTCCGCTCAATTCTACAGTCTGTCCTCTTTATTCTATCCGCCTTAGTAATCTCATATGAAAGCAAGACCGTCGGGGCGATGGTCAGATTGACTACATCTCTCATCGCGAAGAGTCGAAAGCGACAACAGAAAGCAGAGCTCTAAAACGGAAAGAGGGATGAGATTCTCATTTTGTTTGGTGCCACCTCCTTTATGACGATCATTCTCTTTTCCCAGCACAATGCAAAAAGGATTTATTTTTCACTACCGAATACACAGAATCTCATGATCAACGGAACAGTCTCCCCGTCACGATCGAGATGGAAGCCCGTTACCGACTTTCAAAAAATACAGGGTCAGGACCCCCATCCTCCTATCTGCTCAGTGTCTCGCATAAACGTGCCCTTATCCGTTTCTGCTGAACTAAACAGCTGTCATTCAATTGCAGGTCTGGCCTTTGTACGACCCCACACGACCACGGGAGGAAACAGCATATGTTCTTTTTTGGGACACAATAATCGGGCAAACCTCGCACTTTTGCTCTTAAAAACAACAGGTATAGAAATACTGGAAGATTGTCTACACCGTATGTAAAAAAATGCAAGCCCGGGGGCGCAATTCGTTCTGGAAGCTCGATTTATCGTGTAAGTGAGAATGCGCCATCGGCTAAGATGTTTTTGGGGACCTTCATGCAGAGTAGATGATCTATCTCATCCCTGCTTCCCATCCCTGCTTCCCATCCCGCTCATCTCACACAGCAGCATGTGCTCCCACCTTCTCCGTCAGTCCACCGGAATGTTTTCGCAACACCCCTTGTCGGATTACCGCGGGAGAAGGAGGGGAGTGGAAGGTAGGGATCAGGGAAGTATGTCAGATGTGATAGCAGCATCAAATCACAATTGTTTTGTGTTTACAAAAACAAAAGTCCATTGAGGAATAACATTAAGATTTGTATTACTATTGTTCAAATGACCACAAACATTCACGCACATGGACACACATACGACAGCCAGACAACACAACCACAGTCTAGGTCAGTTATGTTTGAACCTGCAAGGAAAGCAGGCACTGATGCTGAACAAGAATGCATGATGCATCGTTACGACACGACACGGCAGGAAACTCTCCATCTCGAATGAGTGTTGACCTTGATCTCAACTTTCTCTCTCTCTCTCTCTCTCTCTCTCTCTCTCTCTCTCTCTCTCTCTCTCTCTCTCTCTCTCGTATGGGTAAGAGTGAAATTGTGGATAAGCTGTTCTTTTCAAATCGAAGAAATGGAGCAGCAACGATATTGCAAATATAAAAAATGCATTGAGGCTAGAGCTAGTTGTCAAAGGATCCAGAGTTTACAAAGACCGACTCGTGTAACTGAAGAAGCTGCATCTCCATCAGTCAACTTGAAGTTTTCCTGTTATGTACATGTACGTACCTCCCTGTTTCGCCATGCGGCCTGCGAATGTACCACTTTGGTCACAGCCAAGCTCATATCGGAACGTGAAAAGAATTGCTGTCGCTTGCTCATCGTCTGTTATGCACGCCCATCCATGCTCTCGATCCTCCAATTTTTTATTTTATTGGTTTGGGCGCCATGGGAGGGAGGAAAAGACACGGCGGCCAGGACTGTCTATTATGCAAATTCAGACAGGTGAATGACGCAATGAAGTTTCATCAACCCCATCGCATTTTTATTTGTTATTCGTCGCAACGATCAAGCGTCGGCACTCTGTGGTGCTTAGCTTATATGAAAAAGAGATAGTCTTCACCAATAGCCTTGCCGGGAGTCGAACCAATGGCGTTTTCAACCTCCTCTTCTGGTTTTGGGTTTCTTCTATCCCACATTAGCCTTTGCGATCTAAATTGTTCGAATCCGCTGCGGACTTTTTTTTTCTGGCGAACGGAGAAATATGAAAGAAAGCACTGACAGTTGATGTGTTTTCAGGACCGAAAATGGTGCGTACATGTTACATGTATATGGCCATGACCTACAGATCATTAGAGCGCTACATGTTGTGGTGTTGTCCCTTGTTTCGTTTAGATGACGAAACTAAGCCTGTTTACGACAAAAGAGAAAACGTTGCCATTCCCCGGAATCTGTCCTAATTCGGTCGGTCTTATCACACGATAAAAAAATACTTTCCCTCCTTGAGAAGTACACATGACACTCCCATCACACGACATGACCAATGAGGTGTATACCCTTTACATATAACTTGAAGACGGGAATAATGAAAAAATGCATTCACATCAGTGAGACCATGCTAGACTTGCTGAGTAGCAAAATAAGGCGTAGGTCCAGCACCATGTGTATAATACTGTAGGATGGACAAATGAAAAAATGGAGGGGGTTGTTTGGGCGCCCGAAATGGAGACAAATGGTGCCTTGGACCGCATCCAATTTTCGCGCCCCGAATCGCTTGCGCATATGACAACGAAAGGAACAGGAGGAGTGTAAACAACGCGACCAATTGGGACCAATCAGCGATGCACGTGGAGTAAATGAGTGGACCTGGACTGTCCAAATATGGACAAGATTGTTTTTTTGTTTACATCCGTTCGCGCAACGGTCGATCTGGTCTGTGCTCGCTATTCATTTGAAATGGTGTAAACTAAACTAAATAAATATTTTAACGAAACACAGCAAGTAGAAGGGCAAACAAAACATGCAATATAGACATGCATAAAGTATTGAACACAAGCACCGTGTTTGTCTCCATGTGAGTGAGAAGATGAGAGCTACAAACATGAACAATATTGCACAGAGGCTAGTAATCAGATGCCAGATTCGATAGACCTGGCTCACTCCATCAGACTTTGCCTTTGTCCGTGTTGCATACTGCATAATTGCAAATGTACGTTGCTAAACTGCACAAACTTCTAAATAACCCCTCTAAACGCATACTCATGGGGCGGCCCCAGCGATATGCATTTACGCAAGTTTGATTGTAGTACTTGTGTACAAGGTGACTAGGGCTACTGCAAGACAAACGGTTTGGGTACCCACCTCATTACAACTTTTTACTGTACCAAAAACTTGTATATTGTCGGTAACAGTTGAAAATGTACTTGCTTTTCCGATCGGAGAGTACAGTACTGTGGTACATGTCATGTACAGCACTTGTGCCCTGACTTGCGTGAGCTACCCCAGAAAAGAAATCAGCATCCGTCCTGGGCGCATGTGTAGCGCTGCAGAAAGATCGAAAGCAAATAGAAGGCGTAGACAGTCCATCGTGGGCAGCTTTGGTATTTTGATTGGATAGAACCTTGGCATTCTTTAGTTTGAGATGCAAACTCAATTCGACAGACCTGAGAGCGAAAAAAACAGTCCCCGCCATGAGTGGGAAAACCATCAGAGGAAAAAAGTCTAGGTCATTACAGTAGCAGAGGACGGTAGAAACGCGATTTCTCGAGAAAAATGCTCCTTATCTATTGTCACTTCTTCATTATCGTTTCTTCATTCTTCATTATCATTTCGTAAGCCAGTAAACAGCGTCTCTGTGACCCTCTATCAACCCGTCAGTGCGTTTTGTTCTTTCGTTTGCTTTCCTCTCTTTTTTTTTTTTCTTTTTTTTTTTGATTTTCTCTCAAAATAAGATATACATCATAAAGGCGCTCCCGATCGACAGCAGCACCGTTGCCACCGGGTCTTGCACTGGAATCAGCGCCGTCATTTCCCCTCTCGCATTCTCGGTCACTCGGTCCCAGACCTGAGCCAACACAAAACACGTAATGCTCGTAGGGGATCCCGACATCAACATCAACGTAAACTGTAGCATATGATTCTGTGAACTAATCCATCCATACTGTCGGACCAATACTAACTGTACAAGCGTGATCCCGATAAACGGCGAAATCACCAGTTTGGCCACAGTGATCATCGTGAGTGCAGGGATTAACGGACGCATACGACCAGGCTTTAGTCGTGACAGCGAGGCACCGAGGACCGTGAGGCCGAGTGGGACGCAGCATCCACCAAGCATAAGGGTGATTTCGAGAATGAAGCTGAGAGGCGGTAATTCATCAGGCGAAGGAAGTGAATGCGCAGTGGCAATGAACAGGCCGCGGAGAGGAGTCAGAGCTGCAAGGAGACCGAGGAGGAGACCAATAGTCGGAGGGGTGAGGTACTCGCGAGTTGCGTGGAAGATGCGCCAGAACCAATTGGCTTGAGTGTTTAGCTTGGATTTGTAAGCATTTTGGAGGGCAGGTGGCACCTTTGGCAGGGATTCTACGGATGTCAGTGGGTCGGGCAGGGAGGGCGAAAGGTCGGAGAGAGGGATTGTTGCCATGATCTCTGGAACTTGGGGGCCGCCAGCGCCCGATTCCCCTCCAGCTGGGAGTCGACGGTGAGTGCTGGATACCATCGGCGACAAAGGGTTATATGGTGTTAGCAAGTTGAATCGAGAAGGACTTGGGGACCCTGCACTTCCGGGTCCGTTGCTGCTGCTATAAGGCGACGTCGGATGGTGCAATGGTGGAGGTTGGTATTCCTTTATCGTCGGCGATCGAAATGACTTCTTCTTCGCTGACCTAGAACCCTCTCTAGCCTTGGTTATAGGTTGGATGAGACTGTGATTGTCTTCATGACCCATTGAGATGCGCGTCACTCCAGTACCGTTGCTCGCCATGCTCTCCAAACTATACCGCAGATTCTCCGACGCATTTAAGATCTGCATTGGGTACGAAGCTGGATGGTGCGGATGGCAGTGACTGAATGAAGGACTGGAATGCTCATTGCCACTACTGCTACTACTGCCCCCGCAATGAGTAAGTGTTTGATGATCGTTCACAAAAGGGCTTGTCATCTCCCGCGGAGAAGAAACCATAGTCGCGTCATCCCGTGGCGAGTCCATCAAGCCCTTTGGGGAGCTCGTCATCTCGTGGTCATGGGGCCGATACCTCAACTCTATTGCATTATTCTCGTCCACGATGTAATCCATACTAATCATTGTCGACGTCGCCGAAAATGATGACTGCAATCCGTTCGGGTCCTGTTTAAGATAGTGGGGATGATGATGCTGAGCGCCCAGTGTAGAGGACGATAGATACTGCTGGCGGTTAGGAGGCGTAGACATGCTGTCACCCGTGAGTGTACAGTCCCTAGCGTTGAGCGATTGATCCGATCGCCGGAGCCCCTCGCCATATTCTTGAAGCGATACCGTTAAGTTTGCCAGACGCTTTGACTCCTTGACGTGATCGTATCGGATCAGGCGATAGCCGCCCAAGGGAAAGAGAAACAGGTAAAAGACGGAGATGAATACGCTAGAGTAAGCTGTTCCGCGTGCGCCATCGCCTACTAGAAACGGTGGGTGGTCTGAAACGGCCAAGATGATCGAAATTGGCAGGTCTCCCTGTGTATTGTTGATTTAAGCAATATAGTGTGTCAGTATAGCGGCAACAACCTTTATGTACAGCACCGATGTTCGTGAAATGAGAGAGAGGAAGCTCTTACAAAATTTGTGAACATAGTCGCAGCAACAATGCCCCAGTAAAGTCGCTTTGGAATCAATCTGGTCCTCTGCATCAGGAACCCCATAAATGCGCCCAATGCGATGTAGAACACTGCGACTAATGCGACAAATCTAAAGCAAAGGGTTCGGTGAATAAAGAGCAATAGACGCGTCGCAGGGGCGTGAGATAATCCTGCAACTTATTATTTCCACCATGCACATATGGGCTAACAACTTGGATATATATATAACCAAACAAAATCTAAAAGATAGCTTGAAAATTACCCAAGTTCCTCAATGTTGTCCATACTGACACAGGTTAACATTTTGGCAAAGAGTAGCGCCGGGAGTGTGTAGTTGAGAATGAGTCCTGCGACCACCTTGGCGCCTGCTGGCGTGAGCAGGCCATGTCTGGCCATGATCGCGCCGCATCCTATATATATGACCATTCATTGTGTGAAGGCGTGTGAAGGCGTGTGGAATATGAGTTTTACAATCATCCGCCGCAGTGTTTTATATTTAGTAAGTTAACAACGTTTCTCTTATCTCATGTGTCTACTGTACCTCCTAGCACCAGGAACTTGATGATCGGTCTGTGATGTTCAACATCGAAGGTGAGTAGGAAAATACGAAGATAAGTTTCAAAGTCGTGTAGTAGGAAGAAAATGGAATGTTTGCTTCACTGAGCACAACCCAAGTCGGGACGAAGTCATGGAAGAGACCAAGGAATGGACCACGGTTGGAAACAAATTGACAGCAGAACAAAGGAGGGAAGTAAGGAAAAAAATCAAAGAGAGAAATGATGTACGAATCTAAGCGATCGCTTACTTTGCGCTTGTCCAGAGTAGTGTCGATAGGGCAACCATGGACACTTCGATTTGCACCTGAAGGGATTACGATTCGATTTCTTTGATGTATTAGGGATCGGAACGCGTTGGCGTGGTATTTATGTGTATGTGTGTGCGATAGATCAGTTTCCCTGCAGTCGGTCAATCTTCCAGTTGGAAAATCTTCAAGTGTCCAGTAAGGTGTGCGATGTCAACTAGCTTAACCCAATGGATGTTACGGCTGCTATTATCGAGTTGTTGGTTGATTTGATCGCTGAGGGAAGGATATGGGCGGACAACAATAGTGATGGCGACGCTGCCCGGAAAAATAATATCAGGGTCGTTTTTGCTAACCGTCGAAAATCTAGGAAGCAAACAAGGGACGAAACAAAGCGAAATTAAGGAATTGCGCGATTGCTAACGTAGGTACAAGGATGGTGGGCGGCGAAAAAAAATAGGAGGTCGGTTTGGTGACTAAGCAGAAAGAATATGCGTATCTCTCTACAGAGGCGGCAAGGATGATATAATGGGTATGGGCTTGGGCATAGATCGCGGACAAGATGCTAGGTTGCTTGGTAACAGCAAATTGGGCGCGAATGATCCGTCTAACTTGCTGAATGGGCAACGAGAAAAAAAAATGACGAAAAAGGAGGCGAATCTCTTTACACCACCTCCTGGAGGAAGTTGTTTTTATACCAGGAAAACAAAAGCACCGAAAATAATCATGAAGCCTTACAGAGAAAAACTAGCTAACCCCAAAATAAAACAGGACGTTAATTATTATTTGGCGACCGGGAATTCAATAATAGACAGGTTCGCATTGACTTCAAGCCGGGTCCCTCCTCAAGTTCCTTATTCCCTTTCTTCTTTAAAGAATCACAACAACGAAAACAGAAAGATGAGGTATAATCCAGGATGAATGTTTGTTTGGTTAGAAACCTGAACGCAGGTTCACGGCAGGTGGGATGTAGTGGTAATGGTGAATGTCATTACAATAATGCCCTACTATTTGATTTTTATCACCCTTGTTTGCTCCTGTCCCAACACGCGACTGAAAAAACAACATCATTCGAAGAGTTCGCTACTTTAAACAAAAGACAGTGAAAAGGAGAACGGGGAGCCAGGATCACATAATGTGTTGACACGCACGGTCTACTAGTAATGTAAAAACTAGAGCCAGACTGGAAGGAAAGAAAGAAGAGAACATAAAATAAAGGAGTCGAAGGCGCACGAATCCACGAGAGCATTAATAATAATGGGGAAACTTAAACGTAGGCAAGAGTCCTGCCACTGCTGCATATCCAGCCAATTGTTGGATTATTTTCCATCTCTGGTGTATTGTGCATCGTCAACAAGGACGCAGGGACCTTTCAGAGTGCCTCCCTGGATGCACAACAGGTGGGCGACGCTGACAGCATGAAATACTCCGATTGGTTGGTGGATGGGGATGCCCGGAGCATGAAGGAGTGTGGGTCGTTGGCTTACTCATCAAGGGAGTGTACTCACCGTTGTAGCGAAAAAGTTGGTATATGGTCTTCGGGGATCGTTGAGATTGTATAAGGGAGCACGAAAAAGATTGTGATAGGAATGGTGCGTGAGGGGATACAGCTACAGTAGAGAACTTTAGGGAACGTGATACGGTAGTATGCGGTCGAGTTTGCCCGCGGTGGAAATAAGATGGATGAAGACTTGCGCTGCAAGGTATTAAGCGTTTGAGTGATGTTTGTTGAAGAGTCGGGGGTCGTTATGGCAGTGAGCAATCGTGTGAACTGAAAGGAGCTTAGGAGAAGAGCTGGTGATATTTCACAGCGATGAAAAGCGAAGAAGTGGCATATGAATATGTATCAGAGTCGACCGGGACGGAATAAGGAAAGGTCTGTCCAGCTGTACTCAATTCCTGAAAAACGAAGGCGAGAACGAGGGGAAGAAAAGAGGGTAAGAAGTATATGTCAAACAATCAAGAAAGGCAGCAGGCAGACAACGAGCAACGACAAGAGTAAACATCTGTGTTGAGGCGGGTCCAATGGAAAAAATAAAGCCTGGCGAGCACTGACCAGTGAAGGAGAGTGAGGTTTCCAGAGCGGATCAGAGAGCGAGCACAGATATCTCATATCGTGTAGAGCGACAAAAGCAAAATAATGTTTGAACCAAAGCAAGGGATGCTTTGCTCAGGACACGCATGTCATTGAAAAGCAATCAAAGGAGGGGCAAGAGAGAGGGAGGAATGGAGGAAGATAAATCGGGGAGGGAGCAGCAGATCAGACGGAGTAGTGCAGTAAGAAAGAGCCGTTGCTCTTGTTCTTCGCATTTCAGTCTGTTCAGTATGTCCGTCTCTTCAATATCGAATGCGGACCACGGCGCGCGATTCTGTGTGGTCCCTTCTTCAGGCTTTCGAGTAAGACAGGTAGACTAGTTACAAGGACCATGGATGCAGTGCCCCGTTTTCTCAACATCTCCTTCCACTCCTAGATTCGCACGCGACGCCGTGCTTTGATTATTCTGCGGTGCTTTCCTACCTTACCATTTACAAGCTAGCAGCCATGCCTTGTCGGCATCAGTGCAACGTGTACACAGGCTCCTTTGCTCTTCCTCGTTTTCACATTTCTCTCTTACTATTTTCTTTCGTAATAAGGACACCTACAACATTCAGCATTCGCGGGGCTGATCTTCTAGAAAAAAACGAACCATAGCAGTCGGACAGCTGTTGGACAGGAACGAGCAACTTGTGATGAACGCGTATTTCTCCCGAATCTCTACCAAGAAAATCATCCGAAGAAATCGCCCGACCATTGGGAGAGATGAAGTCCACTTGATTTTTTAACCGAACTACAGCAGACGCCCTTGCCACCATCCAAAAGGAGTGGAGGCAAGATGCAGAAATAGACTGCATATATGCAATATTTTTATGCCTTTTAACTGATAATACTTTTTTAAAAATATTATTACTATGTGGGGAATGCAGAGAGGGTGTAGCCAAAGAATAGAATGCGATTGAGTGGATGAGTAGATAGATGGGTGCAGTGGGTATCAGTCTACAGGTCCTCGTCCTCGTCGGGCACTAACATGTCGTTCAGTAACAAAAAATAGGAAAGAAAGGGGTCAGTTCAGAACAGGCGGTGTATCAAGATGGAACATCGAGCATCGTATCAGTAATTAGACTTACGTTCGTCGCCGCCAAATTGGCCGCCAAAATTGCCAAAATCAAAACGGGATCCCTGTCCAAAGCCTTGCTGGCCGACATCTTCATCGCTATCGTCATCCATAGCTAGATCCTCTCCAGCCTCGACCATTGCCTGCGCCTTGCGTGCCTTCTTCTGCTGCTGCTTCAGCAACTTCTTGCGGTCCTGATTCAACCTCGGGTTCAGCTCAGCTTCCTCAGGCGTAAATGCCATTTGAGGCTTGACCTTGGGCTCCAGCTTCTTACCCTTTGGTTTGAAATTGATAATGGGCTTGGACGAATGTTGGACAACCGGCGCCTCTTGGTCTCCACCCTCATCCATATCGTCGTCCATGGACATGTCAGCATCATCGCCGTAAGTGTCCTCGTCTCCAAGTTCGTCGTCCATAGAATTCTCCATATCAATTTCACCGTACTCTTGCTCCTGTGCCACCATGGCCATAGCGTATCTCATATCTACGGTCGATTTCATACTGGCCAAGACTTGAACATCCTCTTGCGTATCGATGTCAAACTCTTTGCTCCATCCCTCAACCATCGAAGCCGCTGCGGCAGGAGTATGACGGGTCGCGGGTGGGATAGTATAGAAGGGAATCTTGCCCGAATTCCAGTCATTCAAAATCGATCGCGCAGCCGAAAATATATCTGGAATACCACCTCTCTTGAGCTTTCCACGTTGACGGGCCAAGTGGACCAGAAAGTCGTTCACATCCTCATACAAGGGGACGCCATACATCTCCATCAGCTGTTCCTTTTGGCACCTGCCCACAATTAGCTCCACTGGCGAAATAGGATCCTCGAGTAACTCGACCTTGACACAGTTTCGCAGCAACAACTCTGCAGGTGTCTCGCCATTATCTCCTTTACTGAACACGATGCCGGGGCAATCCAGCAGTTTGATGTTCTTATCCAGCGAGATCTCCTGAGCGACCTTGGTAAATCCAGGTGTTGATCCGACGCCACAGACTTTGGAACGCTTCAAGGAATTGATGACAGAGGACTTGCCGACATTAGGGTAACCAATGACGCCGACAGTGATAGCGGTCTTGATATTGGCGTTACGACAGTAATTCTTGAGTAATTTGACAAGCTGGTCGGCTCCCAAACACTCGCTGCTTGTTAGCATGTCCTCTGAAGCCAAGTCTGTTCCGACGTTGCTCTGGCCAAGGTTTGTGCGCTGATTCTGAGTCGAGGCCTTGAATGCGATCGTAGGATATTCGTTACGGAGGTATTTGAGCCAGCTCTCAACATTCTCTCTTGGCGCCAGATCTATTCGTAATTTGCAGTTGCTCGTTTAGCCAGCATTAAGTAGTTCGAAGGTTGATAGGAAAGGAGAGGAAACCAAAGGTGTCGAATAGTCTTACCGATCTTATTAAGGACCAGAATGATGCGCTTTTCTTTTCCAGAATCCATGATCAATCGCTCAATCTGCCTTGTTCTGCATCCTAAAGGATCTCTAGCATCCAGGACCTCCAGGATAACATCTGCGTTCTCAAGAACCTTTCTGAACTCTTTGTAATAGGCCTTTCTGGAGTTATCCTTGCCACCTACTGCCGCAGAGTCAACCACTTCCCGAACGCCATCATCCGCCTTGACCTCAACTGCGGTAGAATCATACTCATGACCTCTAGCAGTGGCCTGTCGAGCAATATCCTGGATGGAGAGCGTAGAAGAGCTGGTGACTATCTTGCGGTTCTTGTTCATAGCACTCTCGCGGGCTTCCTTTTGAAGCTGTTTGGCTTCCGCAGCGCGCATCTTTTTCTGGAGCATCTGTTCCCGAAGAGGGTTGAGATTTGGTACACCAGGATCCTTCTTGAGCTCTATCATACCAATTGAGTTTTTGAATGTCAGCGGAGAGTGACGTGGTAGTAATGCAAGTGGTATTCCCAAAGGCTTCACACTATTAACTGGTACACCGCTGCGGGCTAAAAACGAATTATGAGTTTCCCGTCAAGTAGCACCGTGAGACATACTGCTGTTGGAATGGGCAGCGGCAGCAGCTCTGGCCTGCCTGTGGCCCTTAACATTCTTGGCAATGGCTTTGTTATTTGCTCGACCCATGGCGACTATTGTATGAGGAACTGAATGGGATGAGGATTGGGGAGGGAATTGAATGTGCCCAAGAAGCCGGAGAAGTGAACTGTGCCTGCTTTGTCACCCAAAAAAAAAAAAAAAGTGACTGCCAATATTGTTTTGATTTTCCCAAAACGTGCACACAAGCGTAGCACAGGCTGAACCTGCATTGTCTGGTGCCTGTGCGCACTGATGGAACAGCCTTGTGCAGATCACTCAAAACTCCACTCCCTCAATGACATCGTGGAGTGACGACGAAAAAATGGTCTTGAACCACTGAAAGAAGCTTCGGATATCCAAGGAGAAGCAGCAGTCTCTCATGTTGCTTGTTTGGATAGCAAACTTTTTGGTTCCAACCCAGGTCCCATTTGTTAATTTGTCTGCTTTCGATCTCAGTCAATGCTTTTTTTTCCTCAATTTCCCAGTCACCCATGTCCCGCCGCAGTATAAAAAGACTTCCCCAACAAGAACAGTTTTTTTCTTTATCGACTGTACTTACAGGATTTCTGTCTAGTACATTTCTAGTCTTTGTTTTCCAACTTAGACACACAGTTTACTCTCGACGATGAGTTGCAGTGCGCTGCCCGTAAAGGGAAGCGGAGCAACGGGTCTTCGGGTCTCCCTTGTGGGGACCCGGTTCCTGTCTGCTCATTGATGATCTTGTCTGGTCGCATTTAATGCGGCCATGATGAGGGCGGTCGCACATTCTGAGAGTTTTACTGCCCTTCTCTTCTTTTTTTATCCTAAAAGCAAATAAATGTACTGGACTAAACCTGCGTCCCAGGCAATAAAAATAATGATATTATTGCTTGAGTTTGCACGGATATCTTATTTAAACTGGCAACAATCCTCCAGCCATGCTTGATCCAAAGCGAAGTTGTCTTCCTGAGAATGGCGAGTACGAGGTGAAATAGTAGACCAGCGCCAAGATCTCGACAACTGTTCCAATGATTGTCAAAATGAAGCTGTTCGCCTAGAAAAAAAGCGTAATTGCAACAAGCGCATTCTTAACAACATATCGACATCGTTAAACATTTAAAACTGTGAGATTTAACCGACAAACTTACGACGAGACTGGCGTAGAGTGTGAAGACCATGGACCCGACGTAGGCACCTGTAAACGGCAAGCGCTCTCGTGATGTAAGTGCCTTGAGATGGGCCATTGGCCCCTTCAGCAGGGCAAAGCTTCAGAGTTCGCAATACGAAAATAAGAGGTATGTTAGGACGCAACGCTTAGATACCAATCACATAGACCATTGATTTCAGTCATGTTTGTATATACCTTGTCATTAAGAGAATGCTTCCTAGCGTAAAGCTCGTCGCAAACTTGCTTGGACTAATCACAAACATAGGTAATCCGACAAAGAATGCGATCATAAAGCACGCCACACCACCGGCGACGCAGAGCGCGAATCCTGCCATGCGCTATACAAAAAACAAAAAAAAAATAGGCTTTGAGCCATCACATCCGTGTGCTGGTTGCGATAGAGGAGGCGCTGTCCTGGACAGCTTCGTACCTGGAACCATGTCAGACCCAACCAATCTTCCTCCTGGGGTTGTCCACCAGTGCCTCCCAAGGATACAGGTACATATCCTACAACTTGACTCCTCAATCCCCCAAACCAGTCTGAAGCACGGCCGAATGCCCCACCTGTTGTTCCTGCTCCTGTGGTATCTGTTGCAGCAACTCCTCCTCTTGCGCCAAACGACTGGAACGCATTCCTGAAGTTCGATTCCGCTGTGTTTGTAGACATCGTTGAATGCTGAGAATGCGATGAATTGCATTGGGTTGCGCTCCTGCAGTTTATGGTGTTGTTCAATTATGCGAACTTCAGGAATCACGTGTGTCACGTGATATCTGGGCGCATCCCAGAACTGCGTTCTGCGCGATTACATGAGTTGGTTCGGGTATCCCGAGAGGACGGCGCCAGTAGGTCCTTGAAACTCCAGAGGGAGTCAGGACTGTCTTGTGGTGGCCCCTGTGTTTACTAACAATGCAGCTAGGCCTTGTCTTGTCCACGTTACTACACCGAGAAGGAGAGGCAAATATTTGGACGGAGCACCAATCCGATGTCTGTCTCTCTACAAATCTGTCGTCCTTTCTTGTCCAAACATCCGTCGAGCCATCCGTCCATCCGCTTGGTTGCTTGTCTGCTTTTGTGTGTGGAGCTTTGGATATTTGTTGGCTCATAAAAAGGGAGCAACGGAATCGTTAGCGTTGTAGGCGTGCATGCATGCATGGCCTGTAGACGGATGAAAAGGGAGCGCAAAAAGGGGAACAGAACAGTGTGAGCGAGTAAACGCGAATGAGTATGTCCATGACAGTATGCTACACAGAATGGCGGCTAAGCCTGTATAAACGAGCAATTTATCAAACGGACAGAGAACAGGGAGGGAGTGAAGGAGGCTGCCTTGTTTCCTCCCTCGGTGAAGGTGAGGGTCCCAATCCTTCCCTCCCTCACTTTTTTTTCGCGGGTTACAGTCTTATGTCGCTCCTGTCACGGTTCCCTGCTGCTGGTCGTGATATACTTTGTATGTTTTTCCTCCCTTGTGGTTTTCTGTTATTCAATCAGAATATCGGGGGTGATATTGGGGGTGGAAGGAGTGTTGGTTTTTGCGTCCAGGCCGTGCCTTTCCTGCCAGGGATATCAATGCACTTCAATAGATGATCGTATGGTAATTTCACTGCTTATGTAGCCACGACCATGGTATTATGCCTTGTGGATATCATATAAGTTCGCGTCTGCTTTCATTGTTTGTTTTCCGCTCAAAAGCATAGATGTGGAAATGCAATCAGCGTCCAACATTATAAATACGAAGTGAGCAACCAAATCCTTGATCGCTTCTTGTCCCTTTTACTTTTCATAAAGAGATCCTGCATGCCATCTAGACTCTTCACCATCGTCCCCAGCAGCTGACTTTCCTCCAGCAGCTCCTTTACATTTGTTGCATTATAAATACTCGACCCCCCCAAAAAAAACCCCATTTCAAACATGATTTACAACCACCCTAGTGCCTACATCTACACAAGCTCTCGACCAACACCGTGTTCCTCGAGTTCATCAAGAAGCACACAGATGCAATGGACACCCGCTCCACATGTCGGTGCATCTGAAGGTCCTACATGGTCGCCTTATCTAAAGCCTCCCTTACCAATTACTCGGCGATTAAGCCCTGGTCTGTCGGATTGGATTGGTGTCCCCGCAAATTCTTACCGTAGCCACGCCATGGACATCCCATGTCTCCGCGCAAGAGCTGTACATTTCGAGGACCTAGAACAAGAATTGTCGTTGCCTTCAACATCTTCATCTTCGCCGCTATCTTCCTCTTGCTTTTTCGCCTTGGGACACCGTGAGGGGGAACGTGTTGTGATAAACGCTTATGAGAGAAGGATCAGCATCGGATCGATAGCTCAAGAACCACCGAGTCCATTACCGTCTTACGCAAAGGTCTTCGCCTCGCGAGCAACGGAAATGTGAAAATGAAATAAAAAAAAGATGGTTTATGTGGTAATGATCTGCGCCCATCGATTGAGCAAAAATAACCTCCAAACAAACAGATCAATAGAGTTGATAAGGATGCTGCATGCGAACACGCAGCATGCAGGATATCCATAGTTACAGTCACCCATGGATCACAGGATACACGAAATGCGAGGGAGGCGAAGTTGCCACCGTTTTCTCCCAGCGGAGCAGCCGGAATGACTGCGGACTGCTTTCAAGTCCTCTCTGTGCCTGTGTGCCCTGTGCTTCGCCAGTCCTGCAAACAGCAATAAAACGCCCTCTCAATCCGCATTTCATGAACACATCCAAAAAAAACCCCCCCCCCAACATCACATCGCGTCGTCCTTTCGCTCTACTGCCTCTGCATCCGCACTACTCATACTAAACAACCCAAGCATAACAACACCGCATTCGAGTGTGTACAAAATCGATCAAGTACCCTGACGGCTGGCCCCAATCGCAGAACCAGCTATGCTCCGAATCAGGAATCCCGCTTCTTCAGGCACAAAGGCCTTGCTTTCTCGTGCCCCTCCTACGTCCTCGTTTATTTTAACCCCTGCCCACTCGGAAGCCATGAGCTTTCTTCAAGGATATTACATCCATACTTCTACGCGTCACACCCAAAGGATTGTCAAGGACGCGACGAGAAGAGCCACGAAACCAACATCGCTATTGACACGAACCCTCGTCGCGGCTAAAAATGACGCCCCTGTTCGACGGGTCACGACTCTATCTCCACCTGCCACTGTTTATCTCGAAACCTCCTCTTCGATCACATCGGGGATGCCCCGATCCATCATGCGCCCTTTGCTTAGCAATAATGGGACGCCAGAAACTAGCAAGTCGAAGGCGCAAACGGTGTCATGGAAAAGGAACAGCCATTCCAAAGGAGACAATACCACAGTAGACTCCGTTTGGAAAAGTCCAATCGTATTTTCATCCCGTGGACCAAGGGTGTTCGTATCACGCCCTCCACTTGCTCGGACAGAGTCAGGATCGTTGGCGTTCCCTCCTCCCACGTCGACCATTTCAAATGGGCCCGAGCCATTACCGTTCCTAGACTTTCGGACGGACGATTCGAGAGAGGTGTTCTACACCAAATGCGACGAAGAGGCTGACCATTGGTTAAAATCCAGCACGTAAGCGAAGTACAAAAAAAGCCTAATCGCTATTAGGGCGATCAGATTCACATCCACATGATATCAGTTCCTGACGCTCGTTCCTTATCATGGCATGGTGTGGGGTTTGTTGTAGAACAAGGATGTGGGCATTGGATGCAGAATGGAAACCCTTTATTGGCTATGGAAAGCAAGGTCGGATCGCGCTCATCCAGCTCGGGAATGACGATACCATCTACCTGTTTCATGTGATACACATGAAGAAGTTTCCTGAGCAGCTCGCTCACCTTCTAGAGGACAAAAAGACTCTCAAAGTAGGAATTAATATTCGGTAGGCCACAAAACATTCCACCCCGTCTTGAGAAGTGCCATGTGAAGGCAAACGGCGATCTCGATTTAACGGAGAATGCGTACTTCCACCATTATATATAGGAACGATGGGACTAAGATAATGAAGGACTGGGGCGTTGGCTGCGCGAACTTGGTTGAGTTGGGTGCACTTTCTCTCCAGGTCCAGGATAACTTGGCCAACCAGCGGAAGATTCGCAGCATGGATAGGCTGGCAAAAGAGCTGGTAACGCAGCATGCTTAGCGCTTCACCAACTCTTGCATGGGGCCCGATTCTCGTCGGACACAACACATGTCACTAACAGAGTAGTAACTCCTGTTTGTCTTAGCTTGGACACGCCGTAGAAAAGGTGGCGATGACCAGGATGGGCAACTGGGAAAGCAAATATTTGACTGCATCCCAACTGGCTTATGCCGCCAACGACGTATTTGTCACGTATGAGGTTGCGGAGAGAATTAAGTATCTCCAAAACGCTCAACCCTCAAAAGATTATGTGATTCCGCTCGCTACCATCCAAGCGGATGGGGCGTTGGTTGTCACGGTTCGTGGAACATTACAGGAGCGAGAGGATTTCCCTGCGACAACTAACGACATTGTTGTGGACACGAAAAAGGGGCTATCGATAGAGGTAGCCAGTCCAATTTTAACGAGTGAAAAGGTTAAGGTTGTGCCGGGATACACATTCGGGACAATGAATCAGACCAGGTGGTCGAGCGGATTGAAGGCATCACCGACATCGAAGAAATCTGCAAACACAGCCTCATTATCAGCGGTGCGGCCACCACCACCAAGAACAATATCAACGTCAAAAATAATCTACCGCAAAGGTGCGAAATTCTCGGCTCTGGATAGCGAGCCCGACATTTTCTACGGAAGCCATGCCGACGCTGAGACCAAACATGCGATTCAATTTGGAGGCAGGAGTGTTGTAACGATTATCCGCCCAAATCAACAACAGAGGAGATCATTTTCACATACTGCCTTCGTGAGGGTCATTTCCAACGGTCACAACAACGATCTCTCGGAGATCAAGAGTCGAAAGCGAGGCGACATTTACGTTCCAAGAGAGATTCTGCCAGAGTCACTGGAGGGAAAGGATATTTTGGAGAGAAACCAGGCTGTGTGGCAAGAAGCTGGTGGTCGAGAATTTTTTGAAGAGATTGATAATAGAGGCACAGAGGATGATGACTGGCATTTGAGGCAGAACCAGGCGTTGTTTGAATCTTTGATGACAAATTCAAAGGATCAGAAATAAAGAACCGAGCTATGTACCATATGTATAAAACTCCATTTCGAGGTGGATATTTTCCTTTGGTAGAAATTTGTCGTATCATCCATTCCATATTTGAGCGGTATAGGCATTATTGATCGATGAAATATTTTAATGCATTAACTCTTTAGACCTTATTGTCTCCTCGAGCAGCCTTATCTGAATACGCCCACAACTCTTCCTGTAAGTCTACGCTCTCCGAGATCGGATTCGGGCGCAACTCATTCGCGATCGGAATAAAATATCTTCCTCTCATATCTCTCTCGACAATCTCTGGGCTTGTCGCGCAGTAGAGTAGCGTCAACGCTGCATCCTTGTCAGTGTACGCCAGCTGGAGCCACAGACGGCTGAATTCGTGGAAGTGTCGATTGTCAGACTTGAGCACCATCTTTCTGATCTGCGAGTCCACACATCCTGGGTGAGCCATGTTAACATACACTCGGTCGTTTCTCAACCGCCGAGCCAGCGCTTTGCCGAACAAGACGTTTGCGAGTTTGGACTGTCCGTATCGTCTCAAGGTATGTTGTTGTGCTTTCGGATCCCGGAGACTCTTGAAATCGATCGCCTTGTTTGATGGTGGGATTTCGTGCGCCATAGAGGTCAGGATCACGATCCTAGCGGGAGCCGACTCTCGAATGCGTTCCAATAATGCGGTTGTGAATACAAAATGTCCCAGATGATTGATTCCGAAGTGGCTCTCGTATCCATCCTCTGTCAACTCGAACTCTCGGTTCTTGATCCCACCACTGCAAATGAGGATGTGAAGCGGTAGGCCTCGGTTCAGGAACTCTGTAGCCGCTGCTTGGGCTTTACGCATCTCACCCAGTTCCAATTCTAGGAATTCGAGCTTCGGGCGGTTTTTCTCGTGGTCGTAATGCGTCGTGTGTTTGCTGTTAGGGAAATCGAATTGGAGCTGTAGAATGTCGGCGTGGGCACGTTCGATGGCCTCCTCGGCTTTGACGCGGTTTCGGCAGGCGAGGAAGACATGTGCGCCGTGGGCCGCGAGGGCGACGACGGTGGCATAGCCGAGACCACCGGTTGCGCCGGTGACGATGGCTACTTTTCCGGAGAGATCGGGAATATCGTCGTAGGAGTAGTGTGCTCCAGAGAAGAACGTTTTCCAGAACTGGGGATTGCTGAATACATTACTGAATGGCATTTTTTTTGTGTGTGTGTCGCGTAATAACGTTATTAGACTTGCTGATCAATGAAAAAAATAGGCGCGGTTTTCAGGATATTATTTATATATTATTTGCCCATGTCATCCCGAGGAAACGCCCAAGCTCACACTCACCTCGTTTGAAAATTTCCTTTCATGTCATTCAATGCTTAGTTTTGACATGCACACTATGAAGGACGTGGCCGAGTTGGATACATCGACTTCAGTCTCTCCACTTTACCATCGCTCGCGTTTAAGGTTCTTCGACTTCAATGCTTAGTTTTGACATGCACACTATGAAGGACGTGGCGGAGTTGGATACATCGACTTCAGTCTCTCCACTGTACCATCGCTCGCGTTTAAGGTTCTTCGACTTTCAATGCTGAGATTGTGCAATACGCATCCATGGAACATTATTACAATGGAGGGATAGCTCTTTGAAGTTGTCGAAATTTGCGAGCGATAATTTGGGACGATCTTCGTGGACACATTAAACTGATAGATCATGCACGCGGAAAACTCTATCCATATTCTAGAAGGCAGGAGCATTGCTGTCATACCAATTATCAATCCGTCAGTGAACCCGATATCCAACTTTCTTATTCACATTATACGTGAAGTTTGACTCTTGAATTCAATGCAATGCGTCCTAATGCCTTTTTTTTTTCTTTTCGTGAAGAGTTAAATTGTGGAGAAGCAGGTTAGGATCTTGGTAATTTTTGTTTTTGTCGACTCTCGGCGAAACAAACGAAGTACTGTTTCAATGTAAAAATCAAGCCAGTCGGTCGACTTTGGACATTGGTGCCACAGGATTCCAAAAAGGAGATTATTTACAGCTGCGAGGCTCAGATATCTTTGCCGCTGAACTTGGCAATAGCATGCAACACACTGTAAGTTGTCCCTGAGTGGATATGAGGGATAGCCTGCAGGATCAGAAATCAGAAGAAAGAAGTCCACTCAATGAGCCACGACTTCTTTTCAGTTGCTACATTGAGAACTACAGCGAATTTGAACATGGACAGTTTATGAGTTCAGACTGGGAAGTTCGTTTCATTCTCGAAGTCTTATGAATATCTCTGGCGCTGCCTGGCCACCCCCAACAGATGCTTTAAGCGTTTATGACACGTTACACTACTGACAGTGGACAACCAGCTCCTGGAAAAACCAGATTCTTTCAAATCAAAGTTGGTGGCACTGTTCAAACAGTCACTATTGACAATGGTACTCCGCCCAAGCGAAAAGAGTTGTGGTTCCTCCCTTCAGGAACACCATCACACTTCCTCATTGGTGCGATGCTTAAATTACAACAAATCAAACGCTTGTCTTTCTACAAGTCTGCATCCCTTTTGCGAATGATGACCACCACCACATCCGATCTGCCCCTTCACCAGCCTCATCATTCTGTTGCGGGACCCTTGACACCGCAGCTGGAACCAGTAACGCCGCCCATAACCGATGCAGCAGTATCAGCATTGACCGCAGCAATGGCTGGACTCTCTGGACTCCAGACGGCTTCTGGCCGCCCTGTCGAGCCTAGGAGGATCCCATTGCCCATAGCAGTGGCGCCCATGGTCGATGTTACTACTTCTGTATGTTCCTTGATGGCTTGGGAGGGCTTTATCCCTCCTGCATGCCCTGTTCGGCTGACTCAAGTCTAATGCCGCTACTTTGTTTTCTTCATTTTCTCTAGCACTTTCTTCAATTGTGCAAGATCATTTCACCCAATTTCACGGTCTACACCGAAATGATCCACTGTAACGCACTCATTTACAACCCCAAAGACCTTTACAACTTTTTTGGAGAGCCATGGGAGGGCAAGGTTGTTCAATTGGGGGGTTCGGATCCGGAGGCCATGGCCAAAGCAGCAATGTTGGTACAGGAAAATGGATACAAGGAATTGAACCTCAATGGTATGGAATGACTGATTATGACAAAGGTCCACAATTTGTGGTACAACTTTTGATCCGATATCTGGACGTTTTATTCTGATACATCGTTTGTTTGGGGAACAAAAGTGGGTTGTCCAAGCCCTCGAGTGCAGAAGGGTGCGTTTGGAGCAGTGCTGATGAAGACCCCGTCCACGGTGGTCCAGATTATTCAGGAGATGGGCAAAGCAGGGGTGACGATCCCTGTCACGGTCAAGTGTAGGATTGGCGTTGACAACCTGGATTCGTACGATTACCTATACGAGTTTGTAAGTGCTGTGAATGGCACCTTTTTCGCTCCGATCTGCATGAAATCAAGTTGGATTTACTAACAGGATGTGTATGCTTTGACTGCGCTATAATAGATCAAATTGATTTCAACCACGACGCCGGTGAACCATTTTATTGTTCATGCGCGGAAATGCTGGCTAAAGGGTTTGTCACCGAAGCAGAACCGCAGTGTCCCACCATTAAAGTATGAGGTCGTTTATCAGGTATGCTAAAGTCATCTCAACCTTTTTTTTTGTCACTGTTTTGTGCACTTTATTACGAAAATTCAAACTCATGGCCTTCATGGTATTCTTATAGCTTGCAAAGGATTTTCCGCATCTCACCATCACTATAAATGGCGGCTTCAACACAACAACGCAGCTCAAGGAACAGCTGGATCTTGTAGATGGAGTTATGGTTGGACGTGAGGGTAGGTTAATTTGCAACCTTGCTGCTAGAATATATTCTCTTTGTCAATCATGACGGCTCGCTCTCAGTGTTTTTAACAAACGAGTTGCGTCTTTGCCGTTTGTAGTCATGGATAGGCCAATGTTTCTGGCAAAGGTCGACGCCGGTAGGTCTTTATGTAAAAATGAAGGAGCAACAGGAGGACCTTGGACGAATTCCCTCTTTAACACACCCCTTCTCTCTTTCTCTCTCGCTCTCCCCCTTTTTTTTTGTAGCCTACCATAAAGTGCCACCAGAAAACATCAAGACTACGGAAGAAATCGTCGAAGAATTTCTGCAGTACGTGCTCACAGAGCACGAGCGCGGAACACCACATTCCAACTCAGTGGTCATGGCTCCCTTGAAGATGCTCTATGGTGGGCGGCGGGGGAAGGAGTACCGGAGAAGGCTTGCGGCCGTTATTATGCCGCGAACCAAACCCCTACCGGACATTGTGCGCGATATGAGGCAGATGATGCAAGAGATGGACTTCTCAGCATCATCCGAGTCGGACGACGGTGGCGAACTTGAGGCTGCAGACGCCAGGGTGCAATCAGCATGTGCGTGAAGACAAGGATATCACAATAACAGGCACTGAACCATATACTGTGTACAATACAATGAATTCAAAAGCGTATTTTAATTGTGTGAGATCGCCATCAATCATCTTTCAGAAATGACAGTACGCAAGACAAGTTAACGAAACAACGAGCACAAAAGTCAAACTACGTCTCTCTCTCTCTCTTTCTCTCTCTCCCTCTGTCGGCAAGCTTCCACAAAGAAGCCAGGCTAGTCCATATCTAAGTCGTGTCAGAAGTACTGCTCTTCACTGTCTGGCCTTCTCGCTCTCCAAACGTTGGTACAACATGTAGATAGCCATTTGGTTCGACTCTTGCGTTCCAGTGATCGTGACCAAACGCTCGTTGCTTCCGTTGTTTTGGGGCTCTGCAATCTTGATGTGAGACCCCGACATCTGTCGGATCTCGTTAATCTTTGATCCTCCCTTACCGATCACACTGCCGACCATGTCGTTTGGGATAAAGATCTGCTGAGCAACAGAGCCAGGTCCACCAACGGCACCAGCAGAGCTGCTTCCTCCGTGGCCGCCATAGCCTCCTCCATGGCCACCGCTGCCGCGGGAGGGAGGCATATAGTCCTGTCCGTAGCCCATACCACCATGGGAGGGATATCCTCCATAGTAAGGTTGTTGGTGATGGTGCGACGATGAGCTGTGGTGAGGAGGGTATCCGCTCATACCACCAGCAGGCGGGCCAGGGTATGCACCACGGCCCATGGGTCTGTAAGGGATCACGCTGGCGGTGCGGTCGCGTTCACTGTGCTCCTGCAGGACAACGCCCACATGGTAGACAGCAATGTGAATTGCATCTGGCACACCCGTAATAGTGATCGTGCGCTCAGTTGAGGCTGGCAAAATCTCTTCCGAGGCCACCAAACGAGCACCGGAGGCATCCTGGATCTCCTTGATCTTGGCACCGCCCTTGCCGATGACTGAGCCCATGCGATGATGGGCGACCAACAAACGAATTGCCGTCGACTCGGTCTCGGGTGCAGCATCCGGCTCAATGTGCTCCGCAATAATCTTTTGGGCAACCAGAGAGTACGCCTACAGAAATTACAATTATCGCAAAAACCACAAAATTTAATGAGTAACGAACTTTCCACATTCCGCCAGCCTGATACCACCGCATCTGTGAAAATTACTGTATTTCCTACCTTGGCAACAGTATCCAAGGGACCAGAGACGGTCAAGATACGTTCATAGGCACCAGGAACCATTTCCGAGATAGTCACCTTGGCTCCAGACTGCTCGCGAATCTCGCTCACATTTTTGCCCGACTTGCCAATAATCACACCCGCATCCTTGGTCGACACAATGGACCTCAAAGCAGTGGTAGGAGGGACATCACCTTCAGCACCCTCTTTCCTCGCTATAATAATTAGATATCCAAAAGGAATTTTAGCACCTGGCATGAGCAGTTGAATTCGTTCATATATCGGGTTAATACAAGATCTGAGAACACGAACTTACAAGCATCATCAGAGTTGCGGCGGCGATGCTGAGGACGTTGGGGGGAAGAAGAGTTGGAATCGTTCACAGCAGCACGCTTGTGGCGACGATCCTCAGAGTCAGAGTCGTGCTCGTCAGAGTCATCGGCGGGCAAGGATCTCTTCTTCTCGCGATCCTCAACAGTGTTCTTTTCGGTATCAGACATGATAATTAATGTGGTTTTTGGGCGTGAAGGGATGTTAGACGGTATCAGGCGAGGAGGAACACGCTGGTGGATTGAGGGGTTTAGGACTCTGGAGGAGGAGGATGATGATGCTTGAGGATACGGATTTGGACGGGAGGACGGGTTTTGATGTGCTAGAATTGTGTTCGTTAGGCCATTGAGGGCCAATAGAGACATAAAGAGAGAGGGGAAGGGGAAACAAGGGTTTGGGTGGTGAGCAGTGGGGTCAGCATCAGAGTCAAATGAGCGGCGTTGGAAGAGATCAGTTGGAATCGATCTCTTGACAGATCAGGCGACGACCGTGGAGAGAAAGTATAAAATAACAAGAAAATAAGAGAGGTAAAGCGAGTGGGAGGTTGAGATAAAGAGGTTGGTCCGTCTCGAGCTTGATGGCTGTTAACGAGGGCTCGCGTTCTCCTTCTAACAGACAGCGGTAGATGGGCATTGTCCACATGTCCTCTGTTCGGCCTGGGAGCTCGTCTCTAGACCGGAATATGCCCCAAGTGCTCATCCTGCGGCGCCTGTATTGTGGTGATCTCGCGTTTTGGCAGGAGCGCGGAGGGGATAGCACCAGGCCGGGCCGGGGCGGTCAACGCTGACAGCAAAGCAGGAAGATCGACGAGTGTGTGAGCATGATGATCATTACCGATTACTTGTCGAGGAAGGTAGAGAGCGCGGGATGCGGATGTGGTGCAAAGAGTGATGAGGACGGCGATTGTGATTGTGATTGCGAAGCTCTCGTCTCTGCTCTGATACACAGGCAGGGGCCGATTTTGAAATTCTTATCGTCATCAAAACCTCCTCCGAAAAATCACGTGATGTACCCCTCAAGCGTCTCCTTTCCGTTGGTGGTCAAGGCACGGTCCACCGCCATTGCAAAAGGCAAATAAAGGGGGTGGCCACTGTCACACCATCCTGATTGCTCCCTATTCCTGTCGTAGTCTTTGCACCCTTTGTGAATTGATCCTCGTATGGCCTGTGGAAAGCCAACCCTATGCAACTCTTGGTTGAAAAGGCAGGACTTGAAGCGAATCGATTGAATGCCAAAGGAGACGCGTCGTTTCATTCAGCTCAGTTTATGTGGAGTGGACACGACTGTCCTCGCAGGACTCTCCATTGTGGGGCAAAAAGCGACTGGCTTGCTGCACAACTGATGAGCTTGTGACTAGCAATTATGTTTTTTTGCACGATCTGACCCTGTCATGCTTGGGAAATGACGAGCACTCTATGGACTGGCAAGCAAAGGGAGTGGCGGTGTAAGCGCAGGGACTCGAGATATAGAGCTGGAGCTGGGGAAGGAAGATGAGCAATTGCTGGAGAGGAGAAACAATAAAACTCTCACGTTCGCGACGACAGGAAGGGATCGAGGACAAAAGAGGAGTCCAAGGGAACATGTATCTCTGACGGGGTAAAGAAAAGAGAACTCTATTGGCAGCAAAAGAGAAATACGTTTTCGTGGTGGTTGGTCTTCGTTTTTTGTTTTTCGTCATGTAAGATGAACGGAAAAGCAAGAGTCATGACGCTTCACAACCAGCGCAGGAATCTCTTATTTTTCCACCGTGGGAGTGGGATAATCGGGTATTGAAATCGGCTCGCAAATGAATTGTTTACCGAGTTACTGGAACGACTCTCGACATGATTTTCTGCCGGAAGTTGAGCACAACGCCAATCGGTGCCATAATCGTCACGGACGGGTAATTGATTACCGACTGTAATTGCACACTCCTACGTTCCTTCACTCTGATTTTGTTTGCGAGGATATGCCTGAGGAACAAGCAATGCACAGTGCAACAAAAGCACAGTGTTGTCGATGAAAGAATTCGCTTTGCAGAAAGAGAATAAGGCAGCTTGATCAACTCTCTGGACTACCTTTGTTTTCTCTATGTTCAGTGCTTTGTTGCTGTATTGCTGCTGCCTTGTCTCCCATTGCTGTACTCATTTGTGCCCCCATGACCCTGCAACCCATACATTATGAATTTTACAAGGCTTTGTTGTTGTTTCTCCCGGCCAAGAACATGGCGGAAGAGGATTACCCCTAAGCATCGTTGCGGGCCCTTCTTGCACTGTGTCTGCAGTTCATACAGTCGTGGTAAAAAAAAGGTACTTGGCTGAACCACGGGTCCCTAATTCAGCCGCCGTTTATCCTTTAATCCGTCGATTCGTATTTTTTTTAACTTTTGTGCCGTGGAGGTGCTGTACTCTACTTACACAGGCCATGCACGCTAGTATTGACCGTTAGTACCCGTTTCCGCCCCATTGAAATGTCTACACGGTCCCTTGCTGTTTGATGAACAAATCGGAGAAATGTATTTTTGAAACATGGACAATGGCATTTTGTGGTATTCAGCGGTCCAACAAACACAGTGACCTATCGACACCTGTGTTCACCATCCCTTCCCTCAAGACCACACCTTTCATTGTAGCCACAAACGCTATTTTCCATTTCGTCAAACAAAGCATTGTTTGACTCCCGATAGTTGTTCCCTGGACAAATATTTCCAAGGGAGAGAGAGAGAGAGAGAGAGGGAGGCATCGGATTTTGGTTGCTCAAGTAAGGTTGATTATAGTTTCCGTTATGCTCACTCTAACCTCCATTGGGTCAGCCTGTCCATGACCTTGCGTGCGTGCTAAAAAAAAATTACCGGGTAGGTGTTGTAAACAAGTTCGAGACAAAACAGAGCTTCGGGAATCTGTAATGCAGTCTCCACAAAGGAACATAAATAGCAAGGAGCAAGTGGCCGCAGTAGACAGCAAATCATTCCCTTTGGCTCTCAGAGCGAGTCTGGGCTACTGACGAAGGTGCACGACAAAATTGGCATGCTCGTTACATGAGAATTTACAGGTGTCTACATATTGACTGGCAGGACTTCTTCACCACGCCTAATATCCTCTACTCTCGCGTTCGGTGGGGCGAGACATTGCATCGTGTGATCTTTCGCTCCACCTCAAACTGTGTTCAAGTACTCAGCGTGCTCGAAAGACTTACCATGCTCTATGCCAATCCGGGGCTTGTGACTGTCGGCTACTCTCGCACACGGTAGTCTATGACGCAGGGAGTTGAACAATGGTCATGAACCGAGCGAGATTCCGACTACAGTTATAAATATTAATAGGTCAGAAAAACAAATAAGTGCCGTTTTGCACCAAATACTGAACACAAAACACAAACACAAACACAAAAACCACCAGCTCTGACAGGGGAATTGCATTTTTGTTCCCATGGTAGTGGATATGGGCATTGAAAGAAAAAAAGAAGGTTTGACAATTGGACTTGATCTAGACTCCATTTAAACAGGACTCTGTTTTCTCGCTACTCAATCCGGCGGTTGTTAAAGGTCGTGCTGTCGAGCTACTTGGTGGTGCTGATGAGAAATAACAACAATGATAATAATGATGATGAAGGCTCTCCCCAGAAGTGGCAGTTGATGCTCAAGAGAAGCGCGTCCAGGACATGTGGCGTCGAGTTGGACCAATTTGCTCTCCCTGGCACATACATCATACACATATACATATATCAATACATGATATTCCCAGGTAGCCTTCCTGGAGACCGTTTGACCAATGTGTTGTGTTTTTAGAGCAAAAAGACCATTGGCAAGTCATCAAAATGAGCATGTATGAAATCGGATGCCACAGCCTGAGTTTAAATTGGATGTGCGCATCACGTCTCACGAGGAAGATTGTGCAACTGCCACCAACAGGTGTGCATTGTTAAATGTATTCTTCGACCTTGGCACACCCAGTATCTATCCACTGCCATGATTGAAGGAGCTGCGGCTGGAAAGTAAACAAGAGCCAAATAACTATATAGTAGGCAAGCTACTCCGTCCATTCTAAAGGAATTTAACAGATGAATGTGAAGATCTCTGATGCAACTCCAATGTTCGCACAAAGCTAATAAAGTTAAGACTTTATAACGCCGCTCATTTCTTTGAGCTCATCGACCATGCCCCCTGCTAGTCTTCGAGTTGCAAAGATAAGACGCATATAGGGGTAGTGCAAGACACACACTTCGTATCATCCAGGGCCCACACATCACTGTCTTCTCTTCCATATCTATTAACTCATATCCACCTGAACTTGTTTGCAAATGATGGAGTGTCTTCTTAAGTATAGTCTATTCATGTACGTTAAGTTCAAAAAAATTGAGCTGCATCCGGCGTTGGGCCCAAGCCCGCGTGGAGTGTGAGCGATGCAAACACTCTGCATGAGCAAGGACGCTAGTACGTGTTTGTGGCGTTCAACAAGAATACTTCTGGTACTCCTTTTGTCCTTCTATTTATATATAATCATCATATATGTGGCCGATCGTTTTCCTATTGCAATTTATCTTTGTGTCCCATTACATAGTTGTAAACTCCATCCTGGGCCCTCGCTGGCGTACAGCAAAGCCATTCTCGACGGGTATGTGTGGTCCCTGGGGGCGGGAATAGCAATCGCAGGGCAGACCGCGCCAGATTGATATAATTCGTTGTTATTGCCGGCTCTGTTAATGGATCGATACATAAGATTCGCAAAATTTCTAGAAGAAAGAAATATATGTTGCGGCAGATTGATTGTCTACATCCTTCATTTGGAATATGTATCAATGTGCGGTAGGATTGTGAAGTAACGATGAATTACCTGATGCGAGCACACGGATATTTGTCCAGAAAATGGCTACTTCTTGCCATTAGGCCTAGTCCTCAGATTGTGTAAGGATGTACGTACTCTTGCAGAAGCATTATTTGTCAATGCTGAACCCAAGTGGAGAAACACAAACAAATGCGCTTACCCACCTCGTGAGTACAAGCGAGTTGTACATTCCAACCATTCATCCTTTTGTTTTCCACCTCCCTACTCCTACAGTATGACTTGTTTTAACTCTGATAAACTGATAACTTCATCGAGTTCCGAAAGAGAAAGAAAAAAGTGTGGTCATTCATCTCAGGCTCCACTCTCTTTCATGTGTGGTTGTTTCCCCACACTGGAGAAGGATAAAGCCATTTAGTTTAGTTCAAGACATTTGTCGTCGACAATCGTTTTCATTCGGGAGAGTAAACAAACTGTCATTGTTATGGTTCCGATATTCTTCTACATTGAGTTCAAGACACGCAGGGCCACCAAAAAATAAATAAAAAAAGAGCGACTCTTCTTCTTTCTCTAGACGAATAAAGGAGAAAAAAGTCTAGAATGGACGAGTGGCCATCGTTCCATTTAGTGGTCATGTCAAGAAGGTCCACGGACTTTACGACGCGTTTGCTACGAACACATAGGACCACTTGAGTAAGCAAGGAAGTGGTACATCCCGGTTTGTCCCCCCACCACTACCACCATTGTCTCTCCTTCCCTCCCTCTCTTGTCTCCTTTGTCACCCCTCTTCCGTGAGCACAACCCTCCGAGCTACGACAAGGTCCACCGCGACCATCCCCTCTTCAGTCAGGTTGAGGTCGATCGGGCCCGACGACTGCGTTCACAACAAACAACTGTAAATAGTAAAGTGAAATTGTGTATGTGAGCAGATAACCCTCATCCCTCCGTTCCCCAGAAACTCAACGTGGGCGAGCAGCTCTCAAACTATCATTCAGTGTTTTATCAGTATGAAATCTAATCGAAAACGGGGAAAAAAAACATCGAATGGTACTTCAGGCTATGGGAATGGAGGCAGAGATCCCTCAAATGCTGGAGCAAGTATGGGGATACTTCACAAAGAATAGCACAAGTAGACGGAGTAGAAAGGGGGGAGGGGAGAGGGATGAAGGTACATGTAGCTAATACAAGGGAAGTGGAGAGGGGGTTCAAGTTAGGTGGCGATGCCTCGCAAGAGCACTCCGCCCTCTTCCATTTGGTTGTTTTGTGTTCGATTGTAGACAATTAGGTGAGTCGGACCACACATCCGGAAGATGTCTTCAATAACATAAATATTGAGTGGCAAAAAGAGCGAGAAGAATAACAAACATTCACTGACAGCAGGAAAAGAGTCCAGCTGACGAAAACCAGACGTATAACTCGATGGCAGCATCGGGGAATATTCCTGGAAAATCCAGGGAGGCTATGTCCTCAGTGATTCCTGGAGTCCTCCTTTTCTCTTCCCTGGAGTTTAAGGCTTCTCTAAAATGTTTCCGCACGCGCTTTCCTAGGGTGGGAATATCATGGACAACGGCCCGAGGGAAAGGAGTGCGCCGTTCATATAGCCATAGATGCCGTCGCTTGCTAAAAAAAAAAAAAAAAAAAAAAAAAAATGGCGCCATGTATTTGTGATCATCTGTTCAGGAAGAGAAATGGCCATTAAAAAAATAAATGAAAGACATTGAGCAGGATGAATACATGAACTATTATCCGTCTCGCATACCTGTAGTCCATTTACAAGTTGTTCTTTCACGGCTCAATTTTCTTTATCGTCTTCCTCTGGAGTTGAGCAAAATGGTCATGCCGCGGTTGCTTTACTGCAGACTTGCATGCTAGTTATCTTGGGCATCGTGCGGTGTGTTGACGATGATGTTGATATTGTTGTTATTGTTTTATGTAGTGAGAGCCAGTTCGTGTTATTTTCTCCATCTTTCACCCGCGCGCGATAAACTGTAATGGTGAAGCGAACACATGAAGGACAATGCTGCCGCACTAATTCGCCAATTCTTGCGTGAGCTATGCATCAGTGCATCAGTGCATGTTCTGCTTAATTACCAACCTTGTAATGCTTTCTTACCACATGCCCCGCTCTCCCCCTTTCCTCTCGCGTAACTATGAACTACTTTGAGCATTTGAATCATTGTTTACTCTAGATTCCTTAGCATGTTCACAATGTTGTCGCGCATGAGCACCCATCCTTATTCTTCTCCCTTTGACGCGCTGTGTCGTTTGGTCTCTTCTTTTCGCTTCACGCGCGCACCGTTCTCCTCCATTCTTTCTCTATTCCTTGTTCTCGCATCTGCTTGCAGTAGATTTCCTATATTTTTTGCCGAAGGATTTGTTGCCCACTCTTTTGTCTCCGAATTTCAGGATTGTATATCGGGCTTCGTGGTCGCACAAACACAACGAACAAACAAGTTGACAAAAATAACACGAGAAATCAGGAGAGACAGCGAGAGGAGAGGAGGGAAAAGAAGACGTGAGAGCACTTAACACGTCTCATGGTCTACCCCCAACCTCACCCCCTCGCGGTCGCACCGCCAGCCTTTTCACTTTCAGGTTATTTATATCTTTTCGGTTATGACACACATGAGAAGTAATGACTTGAACGGATTGTCAAGCTTGGTCTATTGACGGGGTTACAGAGTGAGGATTCTTCGGTTCATATTTCATTTCCAACGAAAGCTAGATGGCTTGTCGAAGAAGCATCAAAACAAACTAACCAAGGTTTCAAAAACAGGAGGTACTATTAAGAACATTGCTCCCCTAAAATGTACCGCATGTCTGTCTTGGCATTGAACGCTGGAGAACACACGTATAAAAACACCAACAACAGAAGAAGAAAATGAAGAGAAGAGTAGTAGTAGTAGGAGCATTGAGTCGAAAACACAAAAAATCTATTATTGACAGTGAAGGTGATCAGAGGTAATTTGACAGATGTGCTTCACTGTTACACACAACCCGTTGCTTCCCCTGTTCTCCGGTCCAGTAACCGCTTTGCTCCGCTGTGGCCCAAAGAAATCCTCAGACTATGAATAGGAAAAACGAATAGTAGAGTCCTTGGAGCGGATCGTTGGTTACATCCGAGTATATGAGAGAAGGAGTGGGCGATGTTCATATGCCGTGTGATGACAAGCGGCTATGAGGTCGCATGATGAATGCAAGCACGTTTGCTCAGAAAACTTAAGTAAATAAATGAACAAAAATGCGCGGTTCTTTTTTTTTTTATAGGTGGCAACAGCCCAGGGGAGATCAATTGGCGAAGAGGATTACCCCGACAAAACGATGTCGAAAGACATGGCCTTCCTGGAGCAGCTGCGGCATTTCCCCTATTCTGGTCGATTCCTTGCCATACATCCTCCTCCTTGGTAAATGACCGATAAGTGCATCATTTCAACCAAGTTGTTGCCCAATCCTAAATATGCTCCTACACACAAAGCCGGCTCAGTCGAAAATAAATGTGATTGCTGCGTGTCACTGCATGTACCTTCACCCCGGTGCTGAGAGGCAAATAAAGATTTGACAACAAGGTGATGACGATGGAAAATAAGTTAAGAGTCAACGATCGCCTTTCCTATAGGTCAGGACGATCCAAAATTCAGGCCAAGTAAGGTGAATATTCGATGAGGTTGTAGCGGAGGTGTGGGTGGAGGTGTGAGGAGTGAAACTGATTTTGCGCTCCCCCTCTCACGATCGTAATTGCGTGCCTATGAATAGCATATTTAGAAAATAATCAACGTCAACAGATAGGCAGGCAGGCAGGGATGGGTCGAGAGTAGTAGTATCCCTCCTCTCTCCTTTTGGTAAGTCAAAGGCTATTTGAGGCTATTTGAGGCTGTTTGAGTATCCAGGCAGGCAACTTTCCGATTAGGTGATGCTTCTTTAAATAACAGAGATACGCAGTTGCAAACACCAGCATTGACAAAAGGCAGAGGGAACTGCAACGAAGGTGTTTTATTCATCAACGTAGTCGACTGTTGCTCTCCCTTGCTTCTCGTCTTGCTCTTTGCAGCGTGGAGTGGGACCAACCCTAAAAATCATCAGCGTTAGTATCGATCCTGGGGCCCTTTCTCCTTTAGTTCTCGTTTGCTGTGACTCCTTGTTGCGTGGGTTTCTTTGCAGAAAGATACCGTACTCTATCCGAGTTGAATTCAATGAAGCCAATTCAATCAAGGGAACAACTCTACGCTGTCAAGTGTATGTGTTCCGACAAGTGTGATTGTTGGGCAAGAAGTTTGTAGTCTATACCAAAAGGGGTAACTCGAGTTTTTGGTGGAACTCAATAGACGATAATTCATTTTGAATGACTGCAATTCAATTCCTGGCTATTTTCAATTACAAATGCCTCGGACTCCATTCGTGTTTAGAATTCATTCATCGTGACTACACGAAAACAGCTCCTCGCTTGCTGCCTTTGCAGTAAGACGAGCCATTGAGACGAATAATTATATAAACGAATGCTTTCCCTCTTCCTTTTCTTTCGGCCTTCTTGCCACCCTTTGCCTTCTTTCTCTTTGTTCTATATTGCAGACTGTTGGCATCCCACACCCCTGTCCAGCTCCTCACCGTTGAACACTCATCAACAGCTCTTCCCTCTCCTGTCTACTCTTGTCCTTGACCTCCGTGCACATAATCATATCCTCAACCAACACCCACCCGAATCGGCCCCTGCACTCGCTCAACCTCCACGCATCATCGCCATCAGCATCATCCTTGGTAACCACCTCAGTTTTTTTCCTGGTCTTATTTTTGCTACTCCCCCATTGCTTCCTTGTCCTTGTGTTCTTTGCAACACATCCAGCCATCTGTACTTATCGCCTCCACCATCGCAACTCTCAACGCTCACCGTCCTACAACTGTCCCCTGTTTATTGCGCTTTGTCGATCTTTTTTTATTATTAATTGCAAATCATACATCACATACATCACACATTACACATCACATACATCACATACATCACATACATCCCTACATCACAAACATCGCTTGACCGGAACCCTTTGCTCCAACCCTTTGACCTCTCCCCTACCCATACACTCAATCCTTACTCGTCGCATCCTCCGTTTTTTCACACAAAGAAAAAACGACAGGCGACTCCCATTTCACTTCTCTTCCAGCCTCTTCTTATCTCTGGGCCTTTGTCTGAGTAAGGTCAACAAAAACCAATACCAGTGTCTGTACAGCCTCGAACAAAAAAAAGATAATCAATCGAAGCGCCGTTATGATTGTCACGACACTGCCTCGCCTTCTCCTCTCTTCACTTGTTCAAAAAGCTCTTGGGAAGTGCATCGCCTCCGTTCGTTTCTTTTTCATGGAATCTGTAAATCAAACTAAAAAAAAGGCACAGCAGGTTAACAGCGAAAGATAACCCAGTGGTATTAAAATCCATATTGTCCCTCCTTCCTCGGATCCGAAATCCTTGGAGCGAGCGAGGATGTATGTCTGTGTGTGTGTGTGTGTGTGTGTGTGTGTGTGTGTGTGTGCGTTCGAGATCCACGATGATTATTTGGATACTCTGAGACACGAATTTTTAAAGAACAGTCGATTGGAAGCTCCGCAAGATAAGCACTCTTTTTT